>PVHY01001536.1:0-104901 GCA_004024945.1 Uropsilus gracilis | reverse complement strand
TTACTACATATGAATTCCATCAAAGACATGTAGAGGGATGGAATACAGCTGCTTAACAGCATGCCAGAAAAAAAAGTCTGATCAGTTTAAGAGTAGAGAAAAACTTACTCCTTTTGTTAAAAAGAATCAGAAAGGTTAGTGCTTCACCTCTGCTATGAAATAAAGCCCAAAATAGCTTTCATTTTGAACTTTTAAAAAATTTATTTATATATAAATTTCACATCTTTGTAATCCCAGGGATTCACACCTCCCCAACCACCCCACCATTCCTCCCCTTTCCCCCCTGTCACAAGTTGTGTGCTTCAGTTTGGTGGTTAGCTTGTTTGAACTTTTCCTCATGGCTTTTTATTTTTTTCCTATATCCCATATATTAGTGAAGCCATTTGGTTTCTGTCTTTTTCTTTTTGACTTGTTTCTGCTAATATGATTTCTTCTAAGTACATCCATGTTATCATAAAATCATCAAATTTGTCATTTTTAATTGATGAGTAATATTCCATAGTGTATATATATATACACATTTTTTTCATCCAGTCCTCTGTTTTGGGGCATTTAGGTTGCTTTCAAGTCCTTGCAGTTATAAATAGTGCTGCAGTAAACATCTGAGCACAGGTGTCCCTTTGTACCCACATTGAAGTCTCCTTTGGGTAGATTCCCAAGAGAGCAATTGCTGGGTCAAATATTAGTTCCATTCTCATTAATTTGAGGGTTCTTCACACAGCTTTCCATAGTGGTTGGACTAGTTTACATTCCTACCAGCAGTGCAAAAGTGTTCCTTTCTCTCCACATCCTCACCAGCTTGTTGCCCATTCTTTGGATGTGGGCCATTCTTACTGGTGTAAGGTGGTATCTCATTGTGGTTTTGATTTGCATTTCCCTTATTGCTAGTGATGTTGAGCAATTTTTCATGTGCCTATTAGCTATTTGTATTTCCTCTCTAGAGAAGTGTCGTTTTAGTTCTCCCCATTTTTTGATTTGGCTTCTTGTTTTGCTTTTGTTTAATTGTGTGAGTTCCTCATGGATCTTTGTTAATAAAACGTTATCACTCTTGTAGAGGGCAAATTTTTTTTCCATTCAGTTGGACTTCTTTTTGTTTTTTTGTGTTGTCTCTTTTGCTGTACAGAAGCTTTTTAGTTTGATGTAGTCCCATCTGTTTATGTTTCCTTCATTTTTTGTCATTTGTACATCTGTTTCCAGAAAGGGGTTTCTGAATTGTAATTCATGGAGAGTTTTGCCCAAGTTTTCCTCTACGTATGTTATGATTTCAGGTCTGACATCTAAGTCTCTTATCCATTTCAAATTGATTTTTGTACATGGTGTGAGGGAGTTGTCTTGGTCCATTTTTTTGCATGTCTTAGTCCAGTTTTCCCAGCACCATTTATTGAAGAGGCTATCTTTGTTCTAATGTAAGTTTTTCACTCCTTTGTCAAAGATTAGTTGACTATATATGTGTGGTTTTATTTCCGGGTACCCAATTCTGTTTCATTGGTCTGATTGTCTGTTTTTGTACCATGTACCAAGCTGTTTTAATTATTATGATTTTTTAGTATAGTTTAAAGTTTGGAATTTTAATACCTCCATTCTCTTTTTTTCTGGCCAGGAGATTTTTTGATATTCGAGGTCTTTTGTTATTCCATATGAATTTCAGTAATCTTTGTTCTATCTCTTTAAAAAAATGCCATTGGGATTTTTATCGGGATTGCATTGAATCTGTAGATTGCTTTTGGTAGGAAGACCATTTTGATGATATTAATTCTTCCAATCCATGAACAAGGAATGTCTCTCCATTTACTATGTCTTCTTCCATCTCTTTTAGCAGTGGCATTTTGAACTTTTCTAACTAAGCCAAATTTCATTCCTGGGGGAAGCCTTGCCTGCCTGCTTGCCTGCCTTCTTCCCTCCCATCTCAATTTTTAAGCCTTTCTTCCTGTTGCAACCCTCTGAGGTACTCAGGGATCCTGAATTGTAGTCTTCCAGGCAAATCCTCCCTCCCAGAGTACTCCTCATTCTAGAGAGTTCCATCTTTCCTCACTTACTTTGCCCCACCAAAAAATGTACCTGTGTCATCCCTCTACTATCAGGTGCTTTGTTCAGAGTCTGAAAAGTTAGACACTTAGTGGGTATGAACAGGTTAAGGAAGAGCCTTTTCCAAGTAACTTAGCAGCATTTCTATAGGTAACTTCTGAGATAGTTTCCTAATTCCAATAGTGAGAACTTTTAAGGATTCCAATAATAATAAATTTTAAGTTCCCCGGGAATATATGACTAAAGTCAGGGAAACACTAAAAGTACCCATGCTGTGACTGAATTAGAATTCACTAATTTGTAGGGTTGGTCATCTGAGTTCATACAAACAGGCTCTATCGGTTTACATGTGATGCTTCTCATATAAAACAACTCACATGCTAACAATCCTGCTCCAAATACTCCAGAGCTCATCTTTAGACTCCAGAGCTCACTTGATATTTGCAACACACCAATGACCATGTCCACTGTTCAACTGAGGTTAGGCACTGATTTCCCTTTAGAAAGGATGAAGTTGTCCTGATTCATGATAGTTTCCTCAACATAGTCAAGAATGCAATTTATTTATAGCAACAAATCACCAAGATCCCAAACTTAAAATAGTGACAATATCTTTCATGTAAAATTCAAACAGCTATTCTCCAAATAATGATTCAGAAGCTCAGACTCCTTCATTGTGGGTTCTACAATCTAGAGGTGACAAGGTCACCTAAGCCAGGGCTACCAAGAAGGAACTCGAGGGAGGTCCTGGAGCCAGGCTGGAAGCAGCAGTTAGTAACAGAGAACTCAGCCCACATCACCTACTAGCAGAGGAGTCTGGAAAGTGTGATGTGCAGCTGTTTAGTAACCAGAATAACCCACTTTCACCCAGCAAGCGCTCATACTGAACTGTACCTATGTGAGGAGGCATCTGACCAGATTCCAGTCTTTCTAACAGCTATCTCTGTGAATTTCAGGCAGTGAAATTTGACAAATTCTTGCTTGACCAAACTTTTGTCAGGCTCCTGAATCTCTTTCTAGGGTCATCATATCCTTATAATATCTAATTTTAGCAAGAATCCTGTTGGGTCAGTTTAACCAGAACCCTTTACTTAGTGGGGCTCCCGGCCTCCCTTGAGTGATATTTGGGTAACCTGGCCTGTCTTCATCAAGAATCTTGTTGAGTTGATTTAATCAGAACTCCCTTTGCCCTGAATGTTTTGCTTGATAATTTTTCATTCACTGACCTCACCCTATTTGTCCATCCTCTAATCAGAGTTGAACCCAGTCTCTCTCTTCCACATTGTAAAATCCCATTGTGGCAGTCCCTCACCCATCACAATGACCTAGAATAAAACCCATCTGACTATCTATAAGAAGTGCCATGTCATTGATTTTCCCCTTTTAACAGACTAAAAGCATGAGAAATAAAGGTTGAAGAGTAAGAAACTATGGTGATACTATGGTGATGAATTCTTCTGGAAATTTTCTGCTTGAAAAAACACATATACCTTCTAAGACCTTTCATCATTCAAAAACAAAAATTGAGATTCCCCTTTAGGAATTTTCTGCTCCACTCCCCCAAAAACATATCCATAAAGCCTGGGAACAATACAGAGTGTAAGATACATAAGCCCTAGAAACAACCCCACCTGTTCCCTGTTTGAGTTTGTCCAACTCTCTCTAAAGTGTACCCATAACATTCATACCTGGTGGACACTTTGCAGAGAGGACCATACAAGGAGGGCTAATCCAAGGATGGCAAAGACTCTTTGATATGTGAATCACTGCATCAAGGTACTCACCTCTGATGGTCCAAGTCCATCCACTTCCTCCTCAGAAAACCTCCCCAAAGTGCATATTGGGAACTCACTGCTTGTAGTGAGATACCATTGAGGTGATGTATGTATGGTTGGTATTCAATAGGATACTTATTAATTCAATGTCAAATTATTGATTTATTCCAGAAACTAAGTATGGCTGTTGTCATATTGCAGCATAAATAATAGAGGAAACTAGACCTCAGACCACACTTTGAGGGGCTCTGATATAATTGATTCCTATTCCCAGGTGGCCCCATCTGGGCAGAGCCACAGGACCTATGAGCCCCTCAATCTGAGCAGCACTGCTTGAAAAAGAAAATTACTATTTTGAAAATAACCAGTCTCACCCAAAGATGGCATTTTTAACATTGACGACAAAGGCAAATTCTGATGAGTGAAGGTGTTACAAGCAAAAACCTTCATTTTTAGCTTTAAGAGAAAACTATTTCTTCATCTTATATTAATTCTCCTTACAATTTCTAGATTTATTGAGGCCTCTTTGCCTTACCCTTCTAGAAGACTTTACACATTTTATCCCTTTTCCTTCTCAGAATAACCCAATGATTAGCTACAATTCCTGTATTCATTTTACAGATGAGGAAAATTACGTATTTGCTCGAAGTTATATTAATAATTAATAATAGGGTACTATAGATCATAAAATACCTTTTTATTTTATTATGTACTTGAGTCTTACAATAACTTAGGACAAATAGTGTATAACATATTTTTCATTTCGTAGATGAGAAAGCTGTAGTAGGAACAGTTGGCTATTCATCAAGTTTCTTGAATATTCATAACCCTCAGAAGATGCTGAGGCTAGAACTCAAATACAGATCTCCTGACTTCCAATCTTATCATTCTACATCACACTACTCTATTTTTACAAGCAACTATCAAATGCCTTTTCATTTCAAAAGAGTGGACTGAATCAAAAAGTTAAATTTGAGGTGTCTTCAAATATTTTAGTAGTACCAACTCAAACATGGCATAACAAAAAATGATAGATAAAATGAAACACTGTCTGAATAAACCTTCCTTTGGTAGAGAGAAAAGAAAGTTTGTAGAAGTATCTGTTCCATTTTCCACTTATGATAAAGAAAAATTGGGCTGGAGGACCCACAAACATTGAATAGTCAACTCAGCAATGAATTTCAAGGCCAGGAGATATAAAAGCCCAGGTGGTCCTTTCTAACCACCTCAGCCAACAGTGGTTCTGCCTTCTATTGACTGTGTGTTTCTCCGTGATATCACACAATCTAGTACCTTATGAGATCTGGGTTTTAGCATCTGGTATTTATTACAAATACATGTCTAGCCATTGAATTCTAGAAGGTAGTGATGATATTTCCCTTTCACTTTTATATCCATCAGAAGGTGAATATCCTGTGCCCACATGAATCATTCTAGAACTTGAAGGATAGTCCTAATAGTATAGTGGATCCATTAAGATACAAATGCCATTATAAGATTAATCACAATATATTCAGACAGCATATTCAGACTTGACTCCATGGAGTTATGTTTGACTATACAAAATTTGGTCCATGTGTCAGCCACATAATTAAGAGGCAAGTTTAAGACAGATTTCCTACATGTGTGTATAGTGTCATTTAAAACTTGCTACTAATTTTTGAAATCCCAGTAATGAGAGAAATGCTGGTTAAATACTTGGTATTCACACGCAGTATTTGTAAATCAATCATAATAAAGATACATTGCAGTCACTTGCAACTAGCAATTTTAATGAAAACAAGCCTCTAAATCTATATTACTGTTTCAAAAAAAAGATGAAACTATGTTTACAACTCAAATTACCTTGTAAATTGTCTTTATCTTTTCCTTTGTCTTGGAGGATAAGCAGAACTGCATAGAAGAGACCATGCTTAACAACAATGTTACTGATTTTTGAAAGGTTTTGCTATTGTCCTTACCACACAGATCTCGAGTAACTTTCACTTCAAATTTTCGAGCCTTAGTATATAAAACATCTAAAGCATAAAAGGGTCTGTGCTGCTCAGGGACAGTCAGCAAATAATTACCATTTATCACCCTAAGAACAGAGGGTAAGAACAGACTATAACTCCCTGTTCTTTGTCTTCTGCAGAAATACCTCCCCATTTTTTCTCTCAGACTGACAGAGGCAGCCATGTCCCTAGACATGGCTGGACAAAGCATCCTGAGCAACAAAGGTTAACATGCTAAGCCTTTGTGTGTGCATATACCTATTGTAGGCATTGCACATTTGCCATAATATTTTGTCTATAATTGCATAACAGATATCACTACACATTAAAACTGCTATTTCCAGTCATGTTCCATAGCACAAGGAATTACCCACAAGCTGGTCCACGACTGCAATTTCTGATTCATCAGCATCCATGAGGTTGGGTACATTTATGATTGTGATCTAGAAAGCACTTGAGAGGAAACACAGACTTCTGGAGAAAGTTAAAACAAATCCCAAGAAGAGAAAAGACAGTTGGTCCCTCAAAAGTGATACACTGTGCCCAACATCTTTATTGGTAAAATCTGAAAAATGGTCCCAGATTTTGTTACCTATTAAAGTAAATAATTACAGACAAGGAAAAGTGTTTTAAGAAGATTGGTGGTACATTTTGATGATGACATTAAACATGTGTTTACTGTAGCCTTAAGAATTATTTTAAATATTTGATGCACAAAGAGAAAAAAACCCTAAGCATACTTATACTCTGACTATGCACAAAATGGGTAATAGTTTTAAGAAAGTGACTGAATCTCTGGGCCTTTGTTGCCTCACTATCAAGTGACAATGAAACTGCAGAATCATCTCCAGTATTCACCTGCAATATTTAAAAAATACAACGATTACACCTGTGGGTTTCCTTACTTTGAGATGCTTTAACAAAAATACCATAGATTTATAAACAATAGGAGTCTATTTCTCTCAGTTTTGAAATTTGATCTCATGGTCCCTGGGTTGTAGAGGGATATCTGTTCCCCTGTCTGGAAAAGGAGGAATCAGAAACAGGAAAAGAAAAGTTCTCTCATGTCTCTTCTTGGATGTCATCAAATCCATTGCTGTGGTGACCTCATAACCTCTCAAAGACCCCATTCCTTAAAAAATCATTTTTGATGTTAACATTTCAACATATGAATTTGGGGGAGATCACAAATAGTCCATAACATTATCCAAAGATTGACAATTTTGCCCATTGGTTTCTTCAGCTTTTTCAGGTGAAAGCTACTACTCATGCAAGTTTGTGTAGTAAGTTTTACCTTACATTTAGAACATTCAGAGAGGGTATTTACTATTTCCTATTTCTGCAAATTCAAAAAAAATCTACAGAAAGAAAGCTCTATTGTAAAACAAACAAACAAAAAAAGTGTTTAGCTCAGAGTTCTACTAACTTTCAGTTATCAGTTGTCTGCATTGCTTTGTCTGCAGCTGAGGTTTCTCTCTCTCTTTTCCTCCTCCCCCCCACTCTCTCTCCCTCCCTTTCTTCCTGCCTCCACTACCAACCCAGAAAACGATTCTGTCCCCTTATAGAGCAGAACTGAAGTGCCAAGAAATGAGCACAAATCCCAAGAGCAGCCCTCAAGCAACCACTGAGTTGGGATGTGACTGTCCCAAACCCCTTGCTACTTGGTTGGGATAACTCTGAGGCATGAGCTTTACAGTCCCCCAGAGATACCCCTGGGATTAAGTTCCATTCACTCACAGTGGATGTTGTCTTCACAAGGTTCCATTTATCATATTGCTTCTTTTCAGTTTCTCATCTCCCTACACCCCATTTCCCAAACAACTAGGTACACACATCTTATTGCAGGGTCCCACTAATATACCCAGGGTTTCTCACACCTGTTTGATGAAAGATAAGCCTTCACACAATACTTTTTCAATTAACTAAAATTCTTCCAGTGACAAGTGAGAAAAGCTCTGAAACTGACTAAAATAGAAAAATTAATTTCTGTAAGTCAAGGGGCAGGCTGGCTTTATACCTCAGAGTATTGAACAATGTCAAAGTGACTTGTTCTATTTTCATTTCTGGGTCCTGCATTCCCTCTGTTGGCTTCATTCAAGACAACTTTGAACAAAGCAAAAACATGATCGCCAGCATTGAACTTACATCCTATATCTTCAGTAGCTCCAATGAAAATGAACTTCTCAAGAATTCCAAAAATAGCCCAGGATAAAAGCTCACTGTCTTTGTTCCTATGGAGTCTCCTTCAGTGACTCCCCAGACAGGTAAGATGAAATATGCTGACAAATATTCCTGGAACATGTACCCAATTCTAGATTCAGTCATACCCAAACCACAAGGAGCAGCAGAAGGAAATGATGGATCCTCACAGGCAAAGTGCATGTTGCTCCCAGAATAAAGAAAGTCTTCAGGACAGGCACAAATAACAAAAGTCATTCCACTCTTCAATGTTTGGTATAGCTCACTGGGAAAATGCTGCCCCACAACATTTACCAAGACACACCAAATACCACCACACCCCACCATACCCCCCAAAAAAATTCCTGGAAAATTCTCAAGAAAAGGCAGAAAATGCACTTTAAAAGAGTTTAGTCTCATAAATGGTGTTGAGATTGGATATCCACACACAAAGAATGAAATTATACCATTATCTAATAGCACAGACAAAAATTAACTCAAATACATTTTTTATTTGATTGTACATGCATGTATACATATTTACATATATTTTTCACATTTGAAGCAAGACCTAAAAACATAAGATACATAAAAATAATATAGGCAGTAAGTTCCATGACATCTGTCTTAACAATGTTTATTTAGTAAAAGTACTCCAACAGCAAGGAAAACAAAAGCAAAAATAAAACTAAAACTAAACTAAACTAACTAAAACCCTTCTGCCCAACAAAAGAAACCATCAAAATGAAAAGAAAATCTAATAAATTCAGAGAAGATACGTGTAAATCATATCCAACAAGAGGTTAATGTCCAAAATGTATAAAGGACTCATACAATCAAAAACAAAAACAAAAATAAAAAAAAAAACATGATTTTTAAAAATAGGAAGATTTGAATAGACAAAGAAGACAAGTAGAAAGTCAAAGACAATAAAAGGGTTCAAAATTATTAATCATCCAGGAAATAAATCAAAATCACAATATGAATCACCATACCTGTTAGAATAGCTATTATCAAAAAGTCTAGAAATAGCAAGTCTAGAATTAGTAAAGGAAGGAGGGTGGCAAAAAGGGACCCCTGGTCCCATGGGTGGGCATAAAATTGGTACAGCTTCTATGGGAAACAGTATAGATATTCCTCAATTATATAATCTTCTTAATACTCTGTAAGCATAGAAATACCTGCAATTCCATTCCTGGGTATTTTATCCAAAGAATATGAAAATTTTAACTTGAAAGATAACTGCAGTCTCATGTTCACTGCAGCATTATTTACAATAGCCAAGATATGGAAATAACCTAATACCAATCAGTGAATTAATGGACAAAGGCAATGTACTATATATATAATATGTTATATTATATAGAAAAATACTACTCATTTATAAAAAAAATAATTAAATCTTGTAACCGTAGATGGATTGTGAGAGGATTCTGCTGAGTAAAATAATTCAGATGGAGAAAGAAAAATACCATATAATGTTGCTCATATGCAAAATATTTTTTAAAAGTGAACAAAACAAAAGCAACCTTGTAGATACAAAGAACATCTTGGTACTTACCAGAGAGGAAAGGAGTTGGGGATGGGCAGAATCCAATAGAATTGGTAAAACCAATTGTATGAAAACTAGACATCAGTTAACAACCCCATTGTAAATTAGACAGCCATCAAATTATAATGTTGTACACCTAAAATCTATATAAACTTAAAAATCATTACTATGTCAATAAGAAATGTATTTTCAAGAGTTGAGGTTCTCTGACAACTTCATGTAATCTCAATTCACCTTTCACACATTACCATTTTACTTTTAATACCAGTAGATTGCTTGGCTTCCTGGCTAGGTATATTTAAAGATGTACTATGAGCTTTGGCATCTTGTGCCAAAAGGAAGAGATTCCATCAATTCCTTTTCATAAGCCAAATTCCTCATGATTCAATTATTTCCTATGAAGGAAGGAGATCAAATAGCTGTCACAAATGGGAGAACACAGTCATAGCTATGAAAAAGCCAAAAGAATAATGGAAGCTAGAAATGTACTACATAAACCACCCATCCACTTCTGGAAACTATTTTTTTACTTTCTTGTCTTTCCCACAGAAAAAAAATTTAAACCTCAAAACAAAAAAAAAAAACAAATAGGGGGAAGAAAGAATGGTCTAACTGCACACTTGTGGTTTCATTGGTTTCCCCGGAATTTACTACAATGCCCAATTCTAATTTATAAATTATGGCAACCATGAGATTGCAACTGACACGATGTGAAGAAAATCAAAACACCTCGAGAATGTTCTGATTGGCAAGGAAACACTCCTCTGTGGCTGGAATTGCCAAATAAAAAGGGTAAATTTCACACAGTCTTGGAAAGCAATATTGGTTTTCTAGTTATAAAACAATACCATACTGTCTTTTCTATTTTTTCCTTTTTCTTTTCTCTGTTCCTAGGACTACCCTCCCGGATGAATCTCACTGAAGTAATAACACTCATCTACATTTATTAGGGGGCCACCATGTCATTTCCTCTACCTTGCTTATATCATTCCCTACTTTTTGACCAAAAGATCCTCTGTCATTTCTAGTTTATGCTCCAACTCTGATAAATGGAATGACTTGATGTATATTATTAAAAAATACATCATATTAAAATCATGATGTCAGAGTTCCTTAGTCTACCCATGTGGAGTTTACCCATGATGAGGAGCTTTTCAAGTAGAAAACAAAGGTTTCCTTTGTCTCTCCAGCTCTGGTCTCTGTTCTTAGGAAAGATTACACAACCATTAAATGCTGCTATTCAATTCCCAATTGGCTACATCTCCTAACCCAAGTGCACCCCCATGTGATCCCACACTATTTTCATGAGTTTACTGTCCCTCAGGTAGCCTAAGACAATCTCAATACCAAGCCTAGGCAGCCAAGCAAAGAGGAACATAGCTACAAAAACATGAAAAGATTCAACGGCAGAAGACCAGTAAATAAATGGTGAGACATCAAGTCTATTTAGTATCTAAAAAAACATGCTTCCAAAAACTACTAAGGATGTGGGAAAATGCCAACAACACAACTTTTTTGAAAGCATGAGAAGAAATACACTGAGACATTAACAGTAATATTTTATCTCTGGAAGATAAGATTATGAGTGATTTTTTCCCTGTGTTTTCTCCTCTTTTTCCCATATTTTGTACAATGAATATCTGTTACTTTATAATAGGGGAAGGGGGAGGTGGAAGAAATGCTAATATTTTTTAGAGATTAAAAAGTAAAGAAAAAGTCTCTGAGAAAATCTCTAAAATGTTGGAGAGAAGCTTGTGGAGCCAAGTAGGTCATTACTAAACAAACCAGAACCCTGGATCTCCTTTCACAGATGAGATTCCTGCTGTCACCACCTCATTAAACAGATTTACATCTCCCACAACATTGAAACCTCCCAGATGATGATTACTGCCACCTCCCAATGTCATCATTCCAATATTCCTTAGCACAGTGCTTTGCAAAAAACAAGTGTTCAAGAAATGTAGTGTGTATTGATTTATGAAGCACATGATTACAGAGGGGTGTGACTACTCTTGAGCCATCAACAGAATGGGAGAACATGGGGTTCAGAATCTTGAACTTCAGGCAAACATCTGAAATCAGAAAAACTGAAGGATCAGATGTCCAGAAATTCAAGCAAGGTTTATGGGACCTAAGGGGTTAAAACGCATCTGAGAAATCAGTTAAGCTAATGGCCCAGGAAGCCTAGACAGCAGAGCCATGCTTATGTCTGCTTTCAACTTTCTTTTAAGCAGGGTGGTCCTACTTAAAAGGGGCACATGAAGAGTTAGTGAGCTCAGTTACCCAGAATGGTCCCTTCATACACCATGTCCAGATGGTTTGACTAAAAACAGAAATTCAGTCAACAGAGCAATTTAGGTCAACAATAGAAGATTCATTGGGACAACCTAGTCCCACAATAGAATGTCTTTTAAAATGTCATTTATTATTTTTGCCAAATTTCAAAAACAATGCATTCTCATTAGAGAAACATCTTGGGTGACTAATAAGTATATCTAACTTAGCATGTCCAAAACTGAGCTCCTGAGCTTGCTTCCCAAGCTCTGTTCCAACAGACCTCCCCAACTCAAAGAATGCAGCTCTACCATTCCTGTGGCCTACACCAAAACACTTGGATTCACTCCTGATTATCCTCTAGCACACACCCCATCTTCTGTAGATATAAGCAATCCTAGAGACTCTAACTTCAAAATACATCAATTTTCCAAGCATTTTTCACCATTCCCTTGCTGTCACCTTGGTCGAAGTCACTGTTAGTCTACATTAAGACTTTAGCAAAGTTAGTGGTATGCCAAAATACCTTCATTTGGGGGTAAAAAAAGAACCACAATTCAGGGAACAAAGGGTCAAGTTAAGAACTCAAAATATGTCCTGAGGAGAGAGATCCGGGTTAGGAAGTTCTGACTAGTGTGAAAAAAAAGGAAAAGGTAATGACTGAAGCCATGATCAAATGAAGGGACCACAAGGTGAAAGTAACTAAAGTTCACTGCCATCAGTCCTCTCTAACAAAATATTCTCATTCTTTCCAACCTCTTGGAAGACTGGTCATGTGACCCAGTTCAATTTAAAGAGTACGGCAAAAGGTTTATATGCCATGGTTTACCCCAGCCCTATTTTAAAATAGATACAGTGACATCAGCTTTCATATCACCATCATCTTTCGTCAGTGTCTCCTTCCACCATTGTCCCTGCCACAGATGATTCTTCAAAGGGCAGTCACAGTGATAAGCAGAAAATGTAAGTCAGAGTAGGTCACCTATCTGCTTAGCAACCTCCAGTGACTTACCATTTAACTCAGAGTAAAAGCCCATGTCTCAAGAACGGCTACAGTTTTCACATGATCTGGCTATGTCCTACTTTACTCCACTGCTGACTCTGTCAGCCACTCTGGCCTCCTTGCCTCAGTACTACACACATATACACACACATGCATATACATACACATTCATACACACTTCCACTCACACACAAACACACACACATCCACATCCACTCATATATATGTACACCCTCACACACATACACCATATGTATATGCACACATGCACTCAGACTCATGCATACACACGTGCATATATATACATCTACTCACATATATGTGTATGTACAGATACACTCACATACACAAGTGTGTTCTGCACATGTGTGTATATATGGTCGTGTGTGTGCATGTATACATTGTGCACACATTAAAACATATATACACATATATGTACACAGCTTGCTTCCCTTGCAAGCCTTTTGTGTTTGCTGTTCCTTCTGCTTGCATGTTTTTTCTCCAGATAGCCACCAATCTCACATCTTCACCTCCTTTAGGTCATTACTCAACAGTTACCCTGACAATATCTTCTAGTGACCTACTGAAACTCTCAAGTGCTTGTAATGTTCTGGCTTTCTTGTCAGCTTCATTTTTCTCTGGAGCAAGTGTTATGAGATAACCTGTGATATATTTTACTAATTCTTTGATCCACTTCCTCCCACTACTAATATGTACTGTCATGCAGGTAAATTTTTCTGGTCTTTTTCTTTATTGTGCATCCCCAGAACAAGCATATGACTGGCAGTTAGTTTAATAGAGCTTTGTTGAATGGGTAAAATACACAAAACATTATACTGATGCCAAGCAAATACTATTCAAAGCAAATACTATATATTTTTAATATATTAGTAAATAACACATCATTGTTATATAATATATTATATAATATGTATGTTAATATACAACTGTCCAAATGCATTTCTATATACACTACTGTTATTTTATAAACATAGACAACACCATATATACTCTTTGAACCTGTATGCCCATTTCATCACACCAAGAATTGTTCCCAATCTGAACAAAATCCTATGGTTCCAACTTTGTGCTTCAGTAGACACCAAAAAGTAAGAATAATGAACTGGAAATTTATTTGAAATATATAGGGCAAAAAATGGAAAGTTATATCTCAAATGGGTAAATATCCTTAGGTGGACAAATAAAAAGTAAAAAAGTCATAATTAGTGAGGTTTTGGAATTCGTGTCTAAGGAACATTTGTTTCATAACCAAATAGTTATGACGACCAAAAACAATATATTTTAGACTAGGTCTTGCTATGTTGCCCAGGATAGTCCCGATTCCACAGATTCAGGAACCCCCAGCCTCAGCCTCCCAAGTAGTTGGGGTTACAGGTGCACGTCACCATGTCCAGCTGCTTTTTCAAGACCAGCTCTCACTATGTTGCCGGGGGTAGTCTCCAACCCATAAAATCAAGCAATCCCAGACCTCTTGCCTTCCAGTGCTTGGATTACAGGCGCATGCCACCGCACCCGGCTCCAAATTATTTTTTACTAAGCTATTTTCAGTGAAATAACTTGAAACTGGCGTGGAAAGATGCCAATAGAAACATAGAACAAATGCTTTCAGGAGCATCCTGATGTAGGAAGAGTGGGGTTAGAATCCTAAGAAGATTGTTATAAATTTTCTCTTTGAAAGATTGCATGGTTTCAAACCACACAAATTACCCTCTACTTCAATTGTATCGCCTATCACATTAAGACAGAAACACTCCTCACTTCTTTACTGCTTGAGAAATGGGCAAAAAAGACAAATCAGAAACTGCTGAGAATTTCAAAGAAATCTTGACCCTCTATGAGCTCTTTCAGAGTTAAATCTATGGAGTTTTCTAAAATCCAGTGACCCTCATCTCTTCTTTTTCATTACACAGCAAGGAGGCTCATATGGTGGGATAAAGGTCACAGTCTTTGTTCACCTCCTTCACCTTTGCTGACCAAACTCATTGCTCTGAAAACCACCTCACTGGTGAAAATTTCAAAAATTAGGTTAAATTCTTATTATCTGAATACATTGAGTATTCAGCTCTTTGTAGCTCTTTTTCTTTTCCAAAAGAATGAAAATTTATGTTTGTAGTGTCACCAACAACAGTGCTGGGCTTTAACTATCTCATAAAGGGGATTTCTGGGAGGGAAAGCAAAGTTAATATCTACAAAGAACTGAGTACTTTCAAAAAGGAGGAAGATAGACCACTCATCCTTCAGTAATTTATCTCGTAGGTCCATCTTGAAAGGAGATGAATGGGTGTCATAGTACCAATTTTACAAACAAAGAAAATGTCGTTCAAAGAAACTAAATAATTTCTAAAAAGCAATGTCAAAATGTGTAATCTTCATGAAATTCTAACTCCTTACCCTAGTCCAGCTCCTGCTTTATTTTTGGTCTTTAAATCTAAATGGAATTATGATGTTTTAGAATTGGAAGGAAGGAGAGGCAACTTACAGAGAATATGGGATTTTCTTTGGGATAGAAGAAATCCATTGGGACAAAAAAGAAGAAATCCATTGAGTTAGTTACTAAAAGAGATGAATTTAGTGGTGATGGTGATAATTTATGCCATAATAAAATATTGTTAAAAATATTTATTGGAAGACTTTTTCCAACATTATAATAGTGAAACAAAAATCCTTCAACATCCAATAATCAATACATCTAGAGATTCAAATGCTGTGCATTATACCTATTTGTAAGGCTATACAGTAGGCAATAAACAACAGGCCCTTAACAGTGATGATGAAATATTTCCAAATTTCCATACTACAAGAGATTGGAGAAATGTCCAGTAAGAAAACAGAGGAAAGAGGTCAAGGCATCACAATCCTAAAAATGAAATAAATAGGCAAACGTTTCCCTCTCTCACTTCAAGAATCTACCCCAATCTCCACCACCACCATCCATGATCTTAAGTTTCCAGAACTTCATTCAGAGTCAAAATTGGAAATTAGCGAAAGAGCGAAAGAGATTATGGCATTCTCCTGATTTGAAGATGTCATCCCTTTAAGAGAGCCATCAATTTAAAACTGATGAAGTAAAAATAGAATGCATACACTGTACACTAATCAAACATTTCACAAATGTTGAAATGTGGGAGAAAATGCACATCAGAAGCAACGAAATTAAGTAATCCCTATGAAGTTGATAATCCAATAATAGTATGATTTTCCTATATATGAAAAAAAATACTGTTTTAGAACCAGAGAGGTGGTATATCTTCAATGATGGAATTAATGGGTCTGAGACAAATAAGACCATTGCTTGTGTGTTGGGTCAAGGGTCCAACTTCCCAAAAATCTATCAAAAGCTCAAGGTTTATCCATTGATTTGCTGGGACAAGTCTTCACCCTCATTTTGCAAGAGTACCTTGAAGTGAAAAGGGGTGTGACTATGAGCATTTGCACCAATAATTCACTTTGTTTCAAAGACCTAGACAAATATGTATGATAGTTGGTACTTCATGGTTATTGCCAGCTGCTACAGAACTTTCAGCAAAGTATTGGTAACTGGGGCTACCAAGGTCAGAAGAACCATAAAGTCTAGTTTCTTTGAAAATAGTGTCCAAGGGGAAAAAGGAAGTTACTCAGAACTCATTCCTACCTATAAATAAATATTTTAGTTCTCTAGCATTGATCAGTTCATTGAAAGGATGGCTCAACATTGGGAGTAGTAAGAAAATTCTGGTATCTCTACCGCTGCCTAAACTTGGGAAGGAAATGCCTGGTCTAGCACCCCTTGATTCCCTTCTACCTTTTGGGCCCTATTTTAGCAAAAGGGATTAAACATGACAGAATCAAAATCAACAAATATGATGCACTTGTGATAACATGGATGCACCTAGTGAACCATACTAGCAGAAATTTCAGAAATAAAAAGACAGAAACCATATGGTCTTACCTATAAATGGGATATAGGAATGACAAAAAAAAGACCAAGAAAAAGTCAAAATAAACTAACAACAGAACTGGAGCAAGCAGCTAAAAAGGGTGAGGGAGAGGGAGAAGTCAGGAAAAGGAGGAGTCAAGATCAAGATGAAGGTTCATGGGTGAGAAGGTGGAGGGAGAATCCCATTCAATAATGTAATATATGCATGTACATGCAATGATGCAATTTTATATATAAATAAATACAGATAATGATGTATATTTTTATATATACACATATATACATATACACATAAATATGTAAACAACAAAATGATTTTTAAAAATTGCTTTTTTTTTTTAATAAACATGGCAGAAAATACAAATTTCTGTTGTTCTGTTCTTGCCAACACTTTGATTTCTGGAATTCCAGACACCTTTACTCCCTATCTACTCCATCCCATTTGGCTCCTCAAAAATCCCACTGGACTTGAACCTGCCCAAACCTCAAGCATCTGATCAATGGAAAACCCAGAACAACTCCAAAAGTATCCATACAGCTATGTGAATGTCTCTTCATGACAAGAAAATAAAAAATTTACACCAAATGGTGATAATAGAAGAGATTTCCCACAGTTTCATGTAGACAGAAACTATAGATATTTCCTGGAACAGAAGTTGCAGAGATATTTTATATAGACATTTTCTGATGGAAAATTTTTAATTATGTTTTTCACATATAAGTTAAAAGTTACCCTAAACTGGAGTTCAAAGAATAGCATTTTGTTTTCTAAATACATCATACTATATGTTAGACTTCAGCAAAAATAGATATATTATGAATCTACAACAATATGCTCTCAACGTTGAGAAAAACTGTAATTTAAATGGCTGGAAAATCTACATTGGTAATAGCAAATATGGGAACATAGAAGAATTACAGTATAGTAAAGCTCTATGTTCATATAATTGAGGTTGATAGTTGACCAAACAATTTTTTAAGTTAGTTGAAAATAAATAATTCCAAATGATAGTACTTATATAACTTATCAATTTCAACATTAAACAAATAAATGTACATATGTTCATCTATATGTTCTCAGTCACTGAGGTTAGATTTATTAATTTAAATTGGTTATTTTGTTTTTCACACAAATTAAATTTAAAATACAATGTTACTTTCAACTTAGGTTTCCGTTTTGAGTAATCAACTCCTAAAGACACTTATGAAGAAATCTGAGAGGATACAGTCTGTCTTCGTTTTTTTTAGTGCTGTTCTACCAATCTTTCACATACATATTTTCAATGACCACTTCCATGAAACTTTTTACAGAGTATCTAACCTCACCTTGCCCATTTACCATTGAACTTCTTACTAAATAGAGACATAATTTCTCTACATGGAATAGTCCCTTATAGTAGAAAAAAGGGTAGATAAGTGTCAATTATATAAAAAAGAGAAAAAAAGACAGGCCAACATGCAAATAGCACCTTTGTAGACCTTCCTGAAAAATGTGAAGAAAATACAATTAAACTAATATACAAAGCTTCTTAGGAAAATAATAGGAAGACAAATGTGGACTTATTTGTTAAAATATACATGAAGTGAAAGAATATATGATAATTTTAGTAGGTGAGAAAGAGAGTGAGACCTAAGGCATGAGACTTAATTCCAGAGCCTGCTCCACCCTCTTTCTAGTGGTATGACTTAAAAAACTCAGTTCAGTTTTTCTGAACTTGGGTTCTTTTGAATAAAAGAAAAAATGAGAGAGTAGCCCAAATTCTGGAACTTTCAAAATTTAATCATAAAGTTTGTGTAGCATCTCCCAGCAGAAAATTGCTGGGTCCTGAAAGGAATGAATGTGTGGCCCTAATGTATCCACATTTACATACATGGGAGATCCCCATATCAGGATCTAGCAGGGAGATCATTCGTTGTCTGATATTAAAAAAAGAAATTAGAAACCACTGGGGTAGATGACATTGTCAGGTAAGTCAGCTCTGATTTTCTCAGATTCTTCCTTTCACTCTGTCATTTGTGCAGAGATGATCAAAAAATTACAAGTTGCTGATGGTTTCTAAATTGCATTAGGAAATTGAACATACCATTATCAAGAGCTGCTGAAATTATGTCTCTCTCTACACAAGATTCCTCACTACTTTAACTACATGGTTAAGTTTTAAAATAGGTGGTCTGAGAAACAGAGAAAGTTTGTTTTCTTTTTTCAACTTGTCTGCTTAACTTGAGTATTGTGTTCATATTGTGTTCCCATTTGCAAATTTTGCTATTGGATATTTTTCAGATACATTTCATATTTTTCCCTTTTAAAGCTAAGAGAGAGAGAGTATGTGTGTGTGCGTGTGAGAGAGTGAGAGAGAGAAACCCAGTATAAGCCAAGTAGTAGTATAGAGAACAGCTTGATAAAGATCACTGGAAGACTTTGCCCTCTACAAAGTTAAGGAGCCTGATAATAAATAATCCTGTATAAATCCAAAGAGGTTTGGAATGTTTGACTGGTTTTTCAAATGTGAGCCAATACACATACACACAGCAGTCTAATATATGTTAGCTTCATATCCTGAACTCTGTAAAAATGTCCTATTGTCGGTGTTCACAAACACTGAATAGCTTGCATAAATGATATTCCTCAAGGCTGAAGGCAGCCATAGCACAAGGTTCAAGTTCTGGAAGTTCAGAGGGTTTTAGGACATTAAAAATTTTCCCATAGAAAGAATTCATTTCCCTCGAGTGAAAACCATGTAGTGAAAATTTCTTCAATGAACCCATATTTTGGACAGACAGTGAAAAATCTCAATCTCATAGGTGACTTTGCAAAAAGGTTTAAGCAAGCACTTTCCCAAGAGGATATATCCAGATCTGTTAGAAGTGTACAAGCATGAAAATGTGTAGGAAATTTGCATATTCATTGTGCAAAGTTTACATAAACTGACAAGGTCCTTGCAATTGATTCTTTGGCACTTTTCAAGTTCACATTTTATTGCTGCTGCCTTTAAGTTAGTCAGTCTGAAAGTTCACTCATCTATATTCCCTCTCACTCAGCTAATATTTCTGTCTTGAGTCTCCTGAGGGAAGGCACATCATTTAATTCATAGAAACAGAGGGAAGATTATGATATGCAAGAGTTGAAAGGGTTTTATCTTCTACCTCTCTGACATACAGAATTAGGGAAATCATGGCAAGGTCATCCTCAGAGCTAATAAGCCACACTTTGGGAAACATTACACAATGTCCCTAAAAAGAGTGAGGTTTGAACCTGAATTTAGTGTCAAATCATAGATGATCCTTGTCCCGGAACTGTTTCTGGCTAACTGAAACTGTGCAAGTTACTGCACCATTTGGAGACTTTATTTACTTATCTGTAAAATGGGAATTACATTAAAGACTGTCGTTGTGCTGGGCAAATTAAAAGAGACAGTGGTAAAGTGTTTCCTGAATGGTACTTAGTGCATTATTGTTTGAAAGTCCTTACTATTCTTTGCTGCATGCCTTTGCTGGTTAACACTACTAAAAGGGTCCTAGAGAGAGAGAATTCTTCCTGAGCAAACTTGCAAAACCAACCTTGCTTATTCCACATCAGCACAAGAATAGAATTTATAGGCCTGAAAAAAATTGGTTTTGTTTTTTAACTAAGGTTATAGATTATTAATCTTGCAAATCATCATCCTTCCTCAGTGAACTAAGGTCACTGTCCCCTTCTGTACCACCTCAGTTTCCCTAGTACTTTTCACGGTCATTACCCTTAAAAAAAAAAAAAAAAGCACCACATGGCTCTGAGCCATTTCAGGAACAAGGGTGCAATAAGGCATTGATTAATTTCCCCCTTTCAGCTCTTCATGGTAGTAAGAGGGGATAAAGAAACAAAACTCAGCAGCTGGGAGAGAGGATGTTAGATCTGGCTCTTGGCTGATTTTAATTTGAGGCATTTCAGTATGGTTATTTCTCAAGAGTCATTGAGGGAAAATGGTGCAATCCGATTTTGCCTAGATGAATTTCCCATGACAAACGATATTGGCTCTTCATTTGTGGTCATGACTGAGTGCCAGTATTTGTCTTCCTCCAAAGTTTGGTAGGACAGCATGGAGCGCTTAAGTTCCTTGGGACATTTGTTTCCAATTTTGCAAACACTGTGATTGTGGTTATTTTTGTAGCTCTCTTAGGAAAGTGCACTGCATTTGTTTTTCCTTGTTGAAGTTAATTATAAATCATTAAGGTCCCAGTGCCCACAACAAAGTTCTTGGACTCTGCAGCCCAATCACTGGTGATTATGATAGTCCTACTCACCTCCCCCCATCTCTTGCTAAACCTCTCCACTTCTCATTATGGAGTAGAAGGGAGGAGGGGGCGTTATTTTTAAGATGTTTTTACTGGCTTCTAAATGTGAAGCTTCGGTTCCAAGGTCTTCTTTTTTCCCAGAGCAAGATAAACTTTTGGGGGCTGTAAATCCTGGGACCTTTGCATCGCTTGACAGGGTCCATGTTTAAAAGTCATTTCAATCGCCTCTCTGATGACTTAGGAAATAGAGAAAGTTGCCCACGCATCATGAAAAGGACCCTTTTAGTAGCACTGGGCCCATGCCCAGATCTGTTGCTTTAGGTTCATAAATCATTTATATTTTCACACACACACGCACACACACACACACACACACACACACACACACACACACCCTCTCTCCTTCCATCCCCTGTTTATAGAAAACAGCATTGTGGCCTAACTGGTAGCTTTAGGACAAGCCAGTGGCAAAACTGGGTGGCCCATGATGGAGGGTGGGGGGAGGTTAAAAACTAAGGGGCCCCTTCTCCATCTATGAACCGACCTTTCTTCCTGCCCACAGTCAAACACCCACATCCTTGGGCTGTCCCAAGTCTCCTGCTGTAATTACCCATTCTCACTCCCTCTTTAGGGCAGCACCCATGGTCCCAAGTAGTTTTTCCATTAAAATAGCCCTTGATGTCATTTTCCCACTGGCCTCTACTTCCTGTTAGAAAGCAAATAGATAATCTAAATTTTTAAAATCTGCATTCTTACATCAATAGATGCCAACTTGATAACTGAAGAAGTGGGGAGACTTTTTTTCTGATTTTTGGGTTTTGGTGGTTTTTTTTGTTTGTTTGTTTGTTTGTTTGTTTGTTTGTTTTTGAGCTCCAAGCTCTTCTCACGTTGAACCAGAGTGGGCATTAAGACACTGAGTCACCTCAAATCCAATGCCTGGCACCTAGAAGGTTTAAAGAGCTAGTAATGAGGGAATGAGGACCCTTCACTTTTTCTTCCTTCACTTCCCTGGCAGACCTAGGAAGGAGCCTTGGAACAGAGCTTGCACCACAAAATTCATGAGATATACTCATGCTGCACACTAGAATGTTGATCCTGAAGATACCTTATTCCTACCTCACCATTTCATAGATGAAGACACCAAAGCCTAGAGAGACAAAACTTCCCATCTCAGGGCACATAATCTGACAGAGCCTGACTCAGGTTTCTCAGCCCCTAGGTCAGAGCTACACAGAGTGTACCACCCTGCTCTCTACTTCTTACCATAAGCCTTTGGGAGAATAATTTTAGACAGATACCTTCAACAGTTTCCTAATGAGGATTTACTTTTCATCCAGATATCCAACAAGCCTTACAAATATGGGAAAGGTTTCTGGTCTTAACCATGCCTTCCTCCCTCTCCAACCCCCAAACCTCCCAGGAATCTCCACTAACTGGATACATACAAGGAACAATTAGCTTGAAAGCAAACACAAAGAGATTAGAGATGGTCTTAGTGTGATTTTCTCACAAAGGCAGAGGCTGAGGACCCTTCAGGACCCTTTCACAAATGAGATTCCAGGAAGCACAGTGAAGAAGTGCAAGGAAGGAAGTAGAAAAGGGAAGAAAACCATAGAGGATTTCCTGATATACTGGTTACCAGTGAGAATCCCTTCAGAGGCCCTTAAGAGGCCATGTAAACACCCCTTCAAATGGCCCCACTAACAGATAATGTGCTAAAGAAGTTATCCCCTGCTCATGTTACCCATTAAAAAAACAGCAAGAGGTTAACTCTTGAAGTTGCTGGCCAGCCACAATGGCCCATCTGGTCTCTGCAGTCAGATGCCCAGGCAAGTAGAGGCTGGACCCCACAGGCTGCCCTTCAGGCACCAATAGTATCTACTACAGCAAAGGGGAAACTACAACTTCAATGATCTGTTTTTGTGAAAGCCCTGGACAGGGATGAGGTGAAGTTTGAGTGATACAAACAAATAGTATGGAACCTGGTAGGAAGCTGCTTTCCTATTACAATAGTCATCTTATTCCTGAAAGGCCCTACCCCTTGCTCAATCTTCTGGTCTCTGCCAAAATGGGAAGGCCTTCCTGAACTTACCCTCAGGCCTTTTAGTGATACTCTCAGTTATAAGCAAGTATCAGTCCTTACTCTTCCCCCATAGACTCCAAGAGTTCATGTTCTGTATGCAGAAACACATCTGTTCTATTTCACTCATGTTTAAGCTATCAGCACCAAGCACAGAGTCTGACGGCAAAGGATATGCAGTGTCTATTAGGTATGTTCTTTAAGCCTGTATTTGAGGCAGCTTGACTGTAAGTTGGCTTGTGTTTAGCACAAATGAACTGAATTAAGCTCCTTGCTTGTTTTTGCCCCTTTAATTGATCATCTGAACTGCTTCTGTAGGTGCTTTAGGTGAGGTTATTTCTGAAAGACCTTACAGTGAGAGGAGCTCCTCAAGTTGAATTAAAGGAAATTTGCTAACCCTTCCTCTCTCAAACATCCTTGCTGTCAGGATCCATTTAGAGAGCACAGGGTTACAACCATGAAGAATTTAATCAGTCTTCCTCTTTTCCTGAGAGGTCTAAAATTTAGCTTCCTGACAAAGTAAGCTGCACGATGTTATCATGGCCTGTTCTGGGAAGGACAAGTCTACTCATTGAATGGCTTGTGTTTTCTCTGGCCTTTATTCTCATAGAACATTTCACAGCAGCAAGCAACAGTCATGCAGAAGGGACAGATAGTGTAACCACCCCCAAACACTAAGGAGGAGGAAGGAACAGCAGAAATGGAGGAGCATAGGGACCATTTTTAAGGGCTCAGCTTCTAATTTTCTGTCAATGTGTTTTTGATGAAAACAAATTATAGTGTCTTGCTCATATAAATGATGGAGGTAGTTATTGTAAGGGAAAAAATCAAATAAATGATGGATGTAGGGCCGGGCATGATGGCTCATGCCTGTAGGCAGCAGCCAGGAAGCCGCAGCCAGGGCCAGGGATTGCAGTTTGAGTCCCACTGGGGGCACGTAGTAAGACCTAGACCCCCAAAAAAACAGCTGGGTGTGGTGGTGCATGCCTGTAATCCCAGTTACTTGGGAAGCTGAGGCTGGGGATTGCTTGATCTGTGGTATCCTGGGCAACATGAGCCTGCAGTTCCACAGCTAAAAAAAGCGAGACCTAGTCTCAGAAAAAAAAAAAAAGAAAAAAAAAAGATGGAGGTAGTTATTGTAAGGAAAATAAATGAATAAAGATCAGGACTCTAAAAAGGCAAAGATAAGGCACCTTTGGTGTTTGTCATCTTTTTCTCACTCTGCTTCCCCCTCATTCTCCATATTTTTCCCTCTAACAACCATCTAGCTCATGATATCTGCCTGAGCTCAGCTACCATGGGATCCTTTTTTCAAATATCAGCACTTCCAGTTCCCACTACTGACTGGCAACTGTCTCCTTAGTTCTCATTTCCATACATCTGACCTATCCTGATTGTTTAAACTGGAACTCATTCTAATAACAAGTGATAGGTTATTTACAAGCCCATACCAAAACTAACTTTGAGACTAGTTTGGAATCTGTTCCTTTCAGTGTGGTGGAAATGAAGATGAAGGAGAAAGTTCTAAGGCACAGAACAGAGATATGCCACTCAGCAGAGATTGAAGGTAGAGTTTCTTTTTACAGGACAGAACAAATGACCTATAATATTAGCTTCTCTCATCTTCACCTAACAGGTCAGTGGCAAGCAGCAAAGGATTCAAAAATTTACACCTTTTTAATGCAGTTTCATCAGAGTCTCTCTTCAACTTTCAAATGCAATTGTGGGTGGCTCCACCTGGGGATATTTGCTAACATTGGTCCATGGTCAAGGCAAGTCAGAGATGCTGACACCTGGGAGATGTTGGCACCAAAGCAGCTTTTAATCAGTAACAAATGGGAGATGGTAAATATCCCAGATGCTGCAGCCCTTAGGTAGGACAAGACTGAGACAGATTCTCACTTTCCCTCAGAGGTTAAAATTAGACTAAGCTACAGTTGCCCAGAGAGCAGCTGTTTAATACAGTTCTCTTCTTTACCTATTTACTTCATTCTACCACCCATGACTCTGAGATTTACAAATCCCAGTTTAGGGTGTATTTCAGGAAAATTCAACCTAAGAAAAGAATATTCCAAATTTAAGAGTTTGAACCAATACATTTTCCATATCTGTGCTCCAGATCTTATCTTCCTCCTTCTGTACTGTGATCTCCTTGCTTCTGTTCCATGAAGTAATTACTGCAAAGCTCTTAGAGATAACAAGGCAATAACAAAATTCACAGATGTATTATTTCCTATGATTAGGTGTGTTTGCTCTATGGATAGCATTACATGCACACGTGGTTTGCTCCTAGGTCTTCTGAGCTTAGGAAACAAGTTATGTTCTCAACATGATAACTTAAGCCAGTTCAAGAAATAAACCCACTGATCCATCTCAGAAATGTCACAACCAATCAAAAAAACACAGTCAACAACCAAAAAGGTAATATAAAAATAACCCGTCTTTTAGATGGAAAAGTATATTATGTCTACACTTAACAATTCAACATCAACATCATAAAGATGTTGATTCTCCCAAGCTATTATATAAATTTAATGCAATTCAAATGAAAATTATCAGCAGTGTTTTTTAACTATTTTCATTTGGAAAAATGAAAAGCCATTCTACTTTTGTGGACAGTTTAGAACACTCTCCAGAATAAGCATCAGCAAACTTGGCCATAAAGGACCAAATAACAAATAGTTTAGACATTGAGCCATGTGGTCTTTGTCTTAGGTATTAAATTGTTGTTGTAGTGTGAAAACAGACACAGACAATAAGTAAATGCATGAGCTTGACTGGGTTCCAATAAAGCTTTATTTATTTTATAAAAAAAAAAAAAGTCTCTCTGTAGGATTTATCCTACAGGCCATTATTTGCCAGCAAAACTAGACAGAAAAAATCTAAAGAAAAGGTAGTAAGGGCAAATTAACCCTGGCCAGATATAAAATGATATAAATCTACATTAGTTAAAGCAACATTATACTGGCCTACAGACATGTCAATGGAATATCACAGTATTAGATCTAAAGAATACAGGAAATCAATATATGATAGAGATGTATTATTAAAGAAATGAGGCCGGGCACGGTGGCTCGTGCTTGTAAGCTTCAGCCTATGAAGCGGCCGGGGCTAGGGATCGCGGTTCGAGTCCCGCCTAGGGCCCATAGCGAGACCTAGTTCCAAAAAAAATAGCTGGGCGTGGTGGTGCGCGCCTGTCATCCCAGCTACCTGGGAAGCTGAGGCTGGGGATTGCTTGAGTCTGTGGTACCCCGGGCAACGCGATCCTGTGGTTCCACGGGCAAAAACAGTGAGAGCTAGTCTCAAAAAAAAAAAAAAAAAAGAAAAAGAAATGGTGTTCAGACAAGGGCTAACCATATAGCAAAAAAATCAAATCCATCCCTCTAACTTAAAATAAAGTATAGTTGGAACAAACATTTAAATGTAAAAATTATGAATTATGCCAAAAGAAGTGTCCTGGAGTTTTTTACATTTGGAGAATAGTATTCTTGCAAACAATAGAGAGGATGTCATGAATTTTTCATATTTTATTACTGTCAATATGTTGATGTACTCTTTCTTTCATTTACTCATTCACTCAAGGATACTTCTCTGCATATTCTCCATGTACTTGTCAAGAGTTTGAGATAAAACTGTGGGACATGATCCTTGTACATTAGCAACATCCATTCAAGTGGATTGTTCTTATGCAGTAAACAGAAAAGGTTATTTCCACTTCACAAAAAAAGTAATAAAATTCAGAGATAATTGGAAAAAGACTTGGCAATAACAAAGGTCTGAATTCTGATTTTTTAAAAAATGTAGAAATTAATAACCAAAAAATTATTTTTAAAAAATGGTAGAAATTTTTGTACAGTCTCAGTGTTAGGGAAGGAATTCTAAACATGACATGTAAATCAAATGTCATGAAGAGAAGACTGTTAAATTCGACAATACTGGGCCTGGCACAGTGGCACGTGCCTATAAGCGACAGCTAATAGAGTTGTAGCAGGGTCTGGGGATTGTGGATTGAGTCCTGCGGGAGCAACACAGAGAGAACTAATTCCAAAATTAGTTGGACGTGGTGGCACACACCTGTAATCCTAGATACCTGAGAAGCTGAGGCTGGGGATTTCTTGAGTCATGTTGTACCACCAGCAACATGAGCCTGCAGTTCCACAGGCAAAAAATAGCAAGACCTAGCTTCAAAAAAAATAAATAAAATTGACAATACTCACACAAACACTCATAAATAGCACAGCAAAAGTCTCTATAAGCAAACTTAAATCACATATTTTTTAAATGGACTTGATGTGTGTAATTCATGTCTCAGATGGTTCAGTTCCCTATCTCTTATAAAACAAAATTAACACTTCAACATTTGCTGCTAGATATGTAAAAGATATAAACACATAGTTGGTAAAGAAACATATAAATACTCTTAAAATATAATTTGTTTCAAACACAATAGATCTAATGGAAATATCCACTGTATCTAGCTTATACTCTCCCACTACTATATTCACATGTGATAGCAGAAGTAAGAATCTGCAACCCCTGATGACAGTCCTAATGATTATCTCAATCCTGAAACCAGTTATCTGCAGAGTGACATCAGAGCCCACAGGTTAAAAAGACTGGTCCCACTTTACATGCCAATTGCAAATCCAAGTTGCTACTTCATTTCTGACAAATGGTTACAAACCAAAGGTTCCCACAACCTCCTTCCTGGGTTTCATTAACTTGTTAGAGCCACTCATGGACATCAGATAAAGAATTTACTTACTAGATTACCAGTTCATTCAGTCACAGCCAGGTGAAAGAGATGCAGAGGGTAAAGAAAGAGGAAGGTGGGGGGGAGGACTTCTATGCTCTCTGAATGCACTATTCTCACAGCATATCCGTGTGTTCACCAACTCAGAAATTCTCCAACTCCCTTCTTTGGGGATTGCATGAGCCTTCATTTAGTCTGATTAATTGATTCATTCTCCAGCCTCTCTCCCCTCCAAGGAGTTGGGAGTGAAAAGGTGGGGTAGATGTGCAAGTAGAAGTTCTAACCCTCTAATTCTAACTGATTCCTCTGGCAACCAATCCCATCCTTAGGGACTTTCCAAAAGTCACATTATTTTACCATTAACTTAGGTGGCTTGAAAGTCAGTTGTCAAAAATATCAAAGGACATTCCTATCACTCAAGATATTGCAAGGGTTTTGCAATACATATGTAATATGTATTGCAAATATATAATATATAATAGATATAATATAAAATACATTTTATATTATACCCAATACCCATTATCAAATATTACTTTGAAAGTATAATTAAAACTATACTAAAATACTAACTATCACTTTTTAAATTGGCCACCTGAAAAAGTTTGAAATCACTCTGTGTTGGTGAGGATACTGTAAACAAGCAATTTCATTCATTTATTGCTAGTCCAAGCATAAAAAAGTATCTGCTGAAATTTTAAATGCACATATGCTGTGATCCAGCCATTTCACTTTTGTGGACAATTCAGAACACTCTCCAGAATAGGCATCAGCAAACTCTGCTATAAAGGATCAAATGGCAAATAGTTTAGGCTTTGGGCCATGTGGTCTCAGCTATTAAATTGTCGTTGTAGTGTGAAACCAGACATAGACAATATGTAAATTCATGATCCTGACTGGTTTCCAATGAAACTTTATTTATTTAAAAAATAAAAAAGTCTCTGTGTAGGATTTGTCCTATAGGTCATATTTTGCCAACTCCTGTGCTAGGAAAAAGGCTGAGCAAAGACTATGGAGCAAGTGGCAAAGAATGATTGTCCCCAAATTCCTTATGTTCCCCAAAATAAAAGATGTGCAGTTAGAACGAAGATGCCCAACCCAGTGATCACATTGCGCAGCCCTCCTTAGAGTGCGGTAGCTCTGTAACTAGGCTCTTAATGATGTTTGAACAATTTTGTTCTCAACCTCTGGCTCATTTACTTAAGAAGAAATCTCTGTTGTTTTCTCCCTTTTCCCTGAATGCTGACAATAACCAGAATGGCATTAAAGACATATATTGAAAATGGCAGAGCTGCCATTAGGCAGACTCCCTGAATGACAGAGTACAGAGTGTCCCCCAGACCCACACAGGAGAGAAAATGTTCCAAGTATGGTCTGGGGGGCCCAACCTTTTTGCTTCACAACCTTTTTCTGAGAAGATAGCATTCCTGATAAAATGCTTAAGCAATTTTCTGTGAACTTTAATGGAATTAAGGTTTGCTCTAGGAAACCAATTACCCACAGTCCCAATTACCTACACATTCAGTTGCCAACTGTCAATCAAGGGTCTAGTGACCTTTAACCAGACTTTCTTTTCTTTCTATGTCTAGTCTAACAATGATTATCTAACTATATTTTTTTCTTATCAAATATCCTTGCCAAAAGTAAATTTGGGAAGTGGCCTTATAAGGTCCATTTCCCTTATGTGCGTGATGATAATAAAACTTTGATACATGCTTATAGCTAAATTGTCTGAAAAGTTTTCTTTAACATTTGGAAGACTCACCTGGTACTATAATGTGAGTAAGAAATAAATTTATTTTTCTTTGAGCCATTAAATTTTGCTCTCTTCTGCAGCAGCCTAATCTACTCTAATACAGTCACACTTTATAAGCTTGCTTAAATTTACTAAATGCTTACTATGTGCCAGGGAGTCTGCTAAGCACTTTTCATGCATTATATGTCACAAACTCCATTTCTTCCCCAAAGTAAAGGTCTGCAGCAAGGGCTGGATGCCAGGACAAGGACCAGGAACACTAATAATAAAAGCACAGTCAGAGCAACAATCATAGCAATGATAATTCTACTTAATACTTACTGAATGCTTTCTATGTGCCAAACACTGAGTAAAGCTCTTCATATGTTATTCTTTACGACCTTATAGAGATTCTTCTTTAAAAAAAAAAAAATCAACCCAAATTTAACCACAAGTTCAAGTCATTCTCTTTGATAAGTCAACTCTTCACATTCAGAAAATGAAAAGAATTTGTGGTATGGCAACATAGATGCAAGAAGGATTCAGTTTTGTTGAAGATGGTCTGTAAATTGGGAAAACAAGTTGAATATCTTGGAAAACAAAAGGGTTTTCAGAGATGGAGTTTGAGGAGGAATTATGAGGTGGCTGGTTGAGGACAGAACAGGGATGAGGGCTTGATTAGTTCTCTACTGTGTGGTCTATGCAAATCATCTCATCTGAAATCTTCAGCAAAAAAGTTCATCTTAAAAATGTGTTCTGGAGATTGGGATTCACCAAAGACCTTAAGGAATAGGGTGAACACCAGTTATCCCCACAAGGTCCACCACGTCTGGGTCTTGATTATGAATATTTAAAGATCTCCAGTTGTGCCCTACTGAAAATGCTGAGCCTGCCACTTAAGTCATTGGTTTGGCGAAGAATTTTTTCCATGGAGGTGAAATGGTCTGAGTATTCAAAATCCAGTATTTTGATACAATACCAAATCAATAATTTTGTATTCAATACCAAGTAGCTACTTTCCAAAAATGACTGGTCCTAAAAAGTAAGGAAACATACTAAGTATAAATTCCCCATTTTTAGGAGAGATGTGATTCTGGTTTGGCAACACTGGAAAACGCCACCAATGTTGTTTTCCAGTGATGAATCAAAGACTTCACCTCTCCACTGACACAATCCACAAGTCCTGGAGCCGCATTTGAGTATAGAGCTTCCTGAAGTTGATTTCCTAAAGTAAAATCCATTTTCCTCCCTGTCAGAAGGCAGCTGAGACACCATCAGGTGGCACTATTGCTTGCATTTTAAAGTTCCAGGCCTGCAAGTTGAGTCACAAATTAAACCCAGCAGTAGAAAGAACAGTAGAGCATTCTCCAAGGACCTCTAGAGGACAGCTTCCCAGCAAGGTGTGCCACCAAGATGAGTCAAACATAGAAGTTTCAAGATAAGTAAAATATGATTTATTGGGGGAAAAAAAACTCATGAAAGACATAGTCTAACAGACTCAATGAGCCTGAGCAAACTCATTATCATTTGCATGCAATCTGACATCCTAAAGAGCTCTAGTCTTGGCCCAAGATGGATTACCAGCAATTGCCACTCACTTCTGTCTAGGGGATAATGGGGGAAGGCATACTGTTTTGTGGCTTTTCTCCTTTCTACAAACATGCTTGAGTGTTGGTTGGCCAATTACCCCTACAACTCCTATATCCATTTACAGTAATTTCTATTTAGAAAAGTTCCACTTCTTGCACTAACTGGAGCTTTGATGATCAACTCGAGGTCCCTCATCACTGTTTAGCTACTACCCCTGCTTGGACTTCCAAGACCTTACTCAATATGGTGTTAAATGGATCTTTGATAAGTGTAATGAGTCTCATTACTCCTCCTTTCACACCCACCTCAATAGGTAGCAAACAGAAATCTGCATGGATAACAGCCAGCGAGTCAACACTGGAAAAAATGTTACAGTTGTCATTAACTGGCATGACATAGAGACACACATTTACTGCATACAATGGTATTTTATTCAACAAAACAACCTTGATTTAATTATATTTTTCACTGCTAATACTTCTTCACTGATTTTTTAGTTCTTTCCATGCTGCTGTCCTAAAGTAAAACCAGCCATGTCCACTGCTAATTATATTACAATGAGTTACATCTGCCAGTTCTTTTGGGGGGCATCATCCCAACTCATGTCAGAGAAACAATAGGGGAGAAAGAAAAGTCAAAAGCAGAAGTCAGAGATAGGATAGGAAGAAAGCAGGAATGATAACTTACACCAAAGTGATACAATGGCTTTAACCTCTAGTGGGACCCCTCCCTCCAAAACCTAACTTCTAGAAAACTAAGAAGAGAAAACACAAGGGTAGAGATTTTGAAGAGTCCTCTACTTGCTACTCAAAGTATGGTTCATGGAGTAACAACAGCATTACCTAGAAACTTGGTAAAAATGCAGGTTCCCAGGCCTTCCCTGGTTCTACCAGATGGAATTCTGCAGTTTAATAAGCATGCCAGGGATGTGCATATGCATTAAAGTTTGGAAAGTGCTGCTGGAGATAAATGAGGTCAGTTAAAACAGAAGGCTCCCAGTGACAGAAGACAAGTTCTTAATGAGTTTAGCTACCAGAGAAGGTAGAGAAAAGGATAATTTTAATTCTTTCAGCATATTATAGTAACTTTTATCCATGAATTCTGGGACAATAAACTGGATCAAGCATTGACACTGACATGTCATTTTTCAGACAACTTTTCAGTATATCTTCTGAACTTGCTGTGTCTTACAATAGAAGTATTTGTAAGCTGTGATATAACAAAATTTTTGTTTTATTGATACTTTTTATTCTTTCATATTTCAAGATTTTCAAAGTTGAAATCACAGTATAGAGGTTCCACATGAAAATTCCTCAACAATCCCTCAAAAGTTCATGTAAGATTAGTGATTCCTTAACTAATGTGTGATGTTCTAGATTCTATTACCCCTGTCAGCAAACCTTCCTACAGACACAAAATGAAAAAGTGGATAGATAGTAAGCAAAGCCCTTCCTCTCCCAATTCCAAGGTTCAGGGCCGATGCCACCAACAAAAGCACCTGTTACTCATAGCTGATGGTTATGCAACTGGTCGGTGTCTCTGCTACCAGCTGTTAAATTTTTTTAATATCACTCCTCACTACTTTTTAGTTAACGTCACTGAGCCAGGAGTGTCAGGAGAGTGGACAATCACACAGTGAGTGTCTTTTCTCATCGTCAAGCATAAGCAGGACCTCCCACTCACAGAGACAGAGTCATTGTGCCTGGTGTTAAAAGAACACCTGGAAAAACCCAGCAATATCTTCTTTTATCTACTGTTAAATCTAGAGAGAAGAACCTATTTTAAACTTACCTCACCCACTAGCAAGCAAAAGATTTTAAATAATAACAGCAATCATAAAACGTCAAAGAAAAACAATGAGAAGCCTACATAAATCTAATCAATGTACTCACTCCACCGAAGTTATAGATCATCTGTTATGTGTTAAATAGGGTTTTAAGGACTACAGATACGTCAGTGTACAGACAATTATCTGCTTTCATGAAAATTGCATTTTATTCAAAGGAGACAGACAATAAACAATATTCCAAACAATAAATCATGTGATAGGTTAAATAATTATAAGTAGTATAGAAATTAACAGAACAGCTAAGTGCAACAGGAACAAGCAGGAAGGGACTTTGCAACTTAAAGAAAGTAAAAGTAGTTAGGTATCATTTGGACTAAGACAGGAAAAGGTGGCATGACACATGCACCATCCTGAGAGAAGAGCATCGGATATGACTGGCATTTTGAGAAGAGAGGCAGTCTATGTGTCTGGAGCAGAATAATCAGGCAGAGGGTAGAAGGAAAAAGATAATAGGGATGTAGATTAAAGTAGGCTTGTAGGCCAGGCACGGTGGCTCGTGCCTGTAAGCTTCAGCCTATGAAGCGGCCAGGGCTAGGAATCGCAGTTCGAGTCCCGCCTGGGGCCCATAGTGAGACCTAGTTCCAAAAAAATAGTTTGGTGTGGTGGCGCGCGCCTGTAATCCCAGCTACCTGGGAAGCTGAGGCTGGGGATTGCTTGAGTCTGTGGTACCCTGGGCAACGCGAGCCTGCAGTTCCACAAGCAAAAATAGTGAGACCTAATCTCAAATAAATAGATAGATAGATTAGATAGATAGATAGATAGATAGATAGATAGATAGATAGATAGATAGATAGATAGATAGATAGATAGATAGATAGATAGATAGATAGATAGATAGATAGATAGATAGATAGATAGATAGATAGATAGATAGATAGATAGATAGATAGATAGATAGATAGATAGATAGATAGAGTAGGCTTGTACACAGTTATAAAACCTTAGTTTCCACTCTGAGTCAAATGGGAAGCAATGGAGGTTTCTGAGCACAAGGGTGACATAATCTGACCTGGGTGTTTTAACAGGATGACTTGCGGTGGTTTCAGAATAGACTTCTGCAGTAAACGAGATTGGAAACACAAAGAACAGTCAGCAGGTTTCTATGATAATGTAGGTGAGAGATGACAGATGCCAAATCAAATTGGTAGTACTAGAAGCGGTCAGATTCTGGAAATGTTTTGTAGGTAGTACCCACAAATGCTGATGCTTTGGTTGTGGGGTATGAAATAAAGAAAGCAAGACTGAAACCAAAGTATATGGCCTAAGTACTAGAAGATTGAAAAAGAAATGAGTGGGACAGACAGTAGACAGGGGATCAAGAGTTCTTGTCAAACATGTTGATCGGAAATGGCTACTAGCAGCCAGGTGAGGATGCCTCACACACAAGTTAAAGATGTGTACTGAGCAAGAGCTGGAAAAGTTAGCACTGAGCATATACAGCATAACTTAAAGGCATGAATATAGACAAGAGTCCCTAAAGGAGGAGTGGAGATGGAGGGTAGAAGACTGAGACCAACCACTACAACAGGAACTTAGGGAGAAGAGATGAAGAGACACTGAGGTAGGAAAAGAGCTACTATCTGATCTACCAGGACAAACCTTCAATTTGTCTTTCTATAACAAGACAAAATTTTGAAGAATTAGCCAGTATAGCCTGGTAAAAATGCAAATTGGTCCAGCCACTATGAAAAGCTATACGGAGGACTCTCAAACTGCTGAAAATGGAACTGCCATTTTATCCAGCAATCCCTCTTCTGGGAATCCACCCAAAGGAATAAAAAATACTAATTCAAAATGAAACCTGCATTCCTACCTTTATCACAGCACTGTTTATAATAGCCAAGACATGGGAACAATCCAAATGTCCAAAAACTGACAAATGGATGAAAAAGTTGTGATATATTTACATGATGGAGTATTAGTCAGCAATCAAAAAAGACAGATTCCTGTCATTTGTGGCAACATGGGTGGAGCTAGAAGGAACTATGCTAGCCAAAATAAGCCAAAAAGAAAAATATAAATACCTCCTTTATAAAAATATAAATACCACATATTTATAAAAATATAAATACCACAAAACAAACAAAAAATATTAAAATTAACAAATTGGTCATTGAACTGAAGCATACTGCAAGGGAGAAGGAGGGAGATGGGGCAAATTCATGGGAGGGATGAGCACAAGTGAATAGGATGATGGTTCACAGGTGAAACAGTGGTGGGAGAAATTAGGGATACACAACCAATGTAAGGAAATACATATAATCAATTTTTTAAAAGAATTAACCAGTATAATTTTTCATTTTGCATTATGTCAACAGGTGATACAAAGTGATATTTTCCACTACATAACTCCTCTTCTACTCTAACAATACCTTGGTCTTCATAATCTCAGGCATTAGATAACACAGAAGAAACACAGCTAAAGATCACCATTAAGTTCCCCCAAATCAAAATACATGACATAAGCAGCTGTTCCACCAGGAAAAAAATCTTTAGTCATTCTTTACTGACATAATGGAGGTTGTCTGGACACTGAACGGAGACATGAGTTAAAAGAGATTTATAACCTGTGGAAGCTTCTGAAGAGTTTTTACTCCTATTTCTATCATTTATTTGTGTGAGATTTAAAGGAGGCATTAAGGTTTATAAGCCCAGTCTCCACATCTCTAAGAAAGAGCCCTGCATTCAGTTCCTCCTAGAATAGTATGAAAATAAGGGAATCATAGACACACATACACACATGTATCATGCACACATTCAGACATGCCTACCACATGTGTTTGTATACCCATACACATGTGTGTCATACACATGTTGAACACATGTGAGCATCTCACACACATATACACACTACATACATCTAGGAACCTGGGAGCAAAAAACACCTAATCCCCATTAAATGCCTGGAATGCTGGGAGACTGCAGCTTTTGGTAGATGGCATACCACCATGGCAGGAGAATAGTAGAAGACAGATGGTTGCAGGGGTGGTGTGAACAAACAGGTGCATTTTTCTCATGGATTCTAGTAAAACATAAAAAGTAGAAAAAAGAGATGAAGGAAGCAGGAAATCTGAAGAGACCTTGCAATAGGAATGAGTGAACATCATAAACGATATTCAGTATAAATACTATATCAGAAGGGATAAGTTCAATTATTCTGCAGTAACAATCAAAATCTCAGTGGCTTAAAAAAAACAAAGGTTCAATTCATGTGCATGAGATTTTTGAAAGGTGTCATGTCAGTAACTAGATAATTAGACTAGAAGTTGCATATGTCTCAACCACAGAGAAACTGTCAGATAACCTACCCAACCATTAGGAGAGGAAAGTATAATTTTGCTTACACCCAGGAGGGGGTAATATTTAATAAACAGTGCTATTGACTGCCACCAACCATCTGGCTATGAACCAAATACCAAAAGCTCAGCAGAAGCCATCCACAAAGGTGACAAAGCAGTTGAATGAAGCCCTCAGCAGAAGTCACTGTCAACATTTCCCAGGAGGATCAAATACCCCTCATCTCAACTCCTGAATACGTCCTCTGGAGATAAGGAAGGAAAGTGAAAAACACTGGGGACACTGAGTATAGCTAAAGTGAACTGTTTTAAATGAGTTGTAGCTCCCTAACTCAGTCTGTCACCTCTTCATCTTTATTCAGACTCACAACTTAATGAACTTTTTAGAGAGCACCATAGAGTTTAGAACGCTGTCAATCACACCATATTTAATATGATGTGCACACAATCTCACAATTAAATTCTCTTCCTGGTGGTATCTAACAGGTGCAGAGGCTTTACCACATCAGCCAGCACACTGAATCTTTCTACCTCTTTGCCTTGCCGTCTTTACCACATCATCTTTCTATATTTGGGCTTCTTCAAGCAATATGAATGACATATTGATATCCAAACATCTCACAGCCACATTTAAAAGCCCCATAAGGAGCTAATTTCCTGCTATCTCCTTGTATTCAGAAGCATGAACCCTCCAAGAAAATGTTCTCTTATATCACATCAGCTACAGCTCAGTCACATGGCATCCCTAAAACTCCCTAGCAAATGGAATTACCAAACCAGGCTTGCCCTGGACTCATGGGAGTGACACATTATCCCAGAATGTGTTGTAGCTTGAACAAATCTGGGGGATCTATAAGCTTAGGAAGAAGTGAGTAATGGCTGCCAGGAAAGCAGCCAACAGAATCTGATGCAACCACCATGTTCACAGTCCTGCTGCTCACATTAGATACAAATATGACTGAGGCAATTACAGCAGACCCAGTGAGTAAGAACACAGCACTGAAGCCAGGGCTGCAACCTGGTTCCCTCCCTTGTGAGATGTGTGACAACAGAGAGGCCACCCACAAACTTGCAGCCTCAGCTTCCTCATGTGTAAAACAATAATTCCCCCTTATCTGGGCCATATGTTCCAAAATGCTTAGTGACCTGAAACCAGGAATAGTTCTGAGCCCTGGATATACTGCATTTTAATTTATATACCTATGATGAAATTCAATTTATAAATATAGTACAGTGAGAGATTAATACCAGTAATCAATAATAAAAGACCAATTATAACAATGTTATAATAAAAGTTATATAAATGTGATATTTCTCTCTCTCCCTCTCATTCTCAAAGTATCTCACTGTAGGTAACATTTTCTGATTTCAGTTGACCAAAAGTTAACAGAAACCCAGGGAAAACAAAACAATGAACAAGGGGAGATTGCTATATTCACTTTAAAGGATGACTGTGAGCATAAGATGTGGTAAAATATATGAAAGCATTTCAGTCTAAAACAGAACCAGATATAAAATGGCAGACACACCTGTGTACTCAGAAGCAAGGAACTAAAGAACAGAGAACCCATTTCCTGTAAGTGCCTGATACACAAAAGACTGAAACTGACCAGTAAACATCTCTCTTTCCTCAATTCAGTGAACTTACTGCTTGGACTCCAGTGGCAGACTCTACATCTACTCTTAGTACTTGTGGGTCACTAAGTACAGCCTGCCCCAAACCTTCATGGACTTGCTACAGCATGCATTTCCTGAGTTACAATTCTTCTGCTATTGTAAGCATACCCTCAAGCTCTGGGAGTTCCTGTTCACCTCTGTTTACCTCTTTATTTAGGATGGCACATGTATGAAGCCCTCAGTATGGGGTAGCACACTGGCTAGCAGTCATTAGGTCATCAATAATGTCAGCTACCACTACTCTCTGCCTATTCTTTGTGGTCAGCCTGTGTGTGCAAACCACACACTAGGCACTCTTCATAGGCACCAAAAATCAAACAAGATGTGTTGTGTGCCTCCCCACTACTCTTCTTTCCCACCCCTCATCATCCACTCAGAGCTAGGCACTCTTCCAAGTTTGAAGTATATCATGTATGTGGATAGCCCCAAATTTGAGTTGTAATTTTACACCATAAACCACACACAAGCTCTCCATGAACTACTGTTAAAGGTGTCCTATGGACACATGGAAGAATTGGATGGATGATTTCCTGAAAAGCTGGTCAGAACACACCTTTTTCCTTTGTATCCTCAACACCTAGCATGGTTTTTTACATCCACGTGTTTCCACAGCTGTGATGTTCTCCACAGCACCCCCTACCTGAGCAAGAACTCTTGACCTCTCAGAGGACTTTTCTTTCAACATTTCAATGAGACTGAATTCTTGCCTTTGAAATAAATAAATGTGAAACCCTAATTCTATTTTGTAGATTTAAGTTATAATTCATTCCAGTTCATTAAAAGACTGCTTTTGAGCTTTCCCACCAACAACTTGGCATATTTAATTTGTTTTCATTATTAGTAAAATTTTGCATTTTAAGAAACAAATGTTCAAGTTGGCTTTTGAAAGGGTCCCCAGAGCATTGCTGTGGATAAGCGCTGACGCGAAGAAAACCTCATTCACTGTGTGAAATGAGTAGTTGCCTCTCCACCCAGACCCTGGCCTGAAACTGCCTGGAACCAGTGCCCCCTTGTACCCACCAGTTCTGGGTGAGGAACAGCAGGGAAGTTTTGACTTAACTCCAGGCCTGTCTGTCATGGGCACCAGAAAATAACAAATGGGCGCCACTGGTCTGTTTGTGCTGAATGGGATCTATGTGGCTCTCACCTAGTAAAGAACTCATTAAATGTGTTCTTCTTTGTCTTTTAATAACAATGCCATAGGCATCAAATATATCTGGACACGACACCCTAAGACAGAGCACCCAATGGCATCTTGGTCATGAACATAGAACCTGAACATATTTGAGAGGAGACATTAAATGGATCCAGAGAGAGGGACATTCTGTAAAATAAGTGATACATATTTTTCCAGAATGTCAATGTCATAAAAGACAAAGAAAGGCTATAGAGCAGTTCCAGCTTAAAGAATACAAAAAATTCATAATTGGTACTGCTGCATGTGACCCTGAACTAGATCTTAGACTAGAAAGGTGAAGAAAAAAGAAATTCTAAAGAATATTATTTCTGAATTTAATAACTGCAGTGTGATTATGTAGGAGAAACCCTTGATTTTAGGAAATAAACACTGAAGTATAAAGAAATGAAGGAGCCTGAGTCATGCAGTTTCTAGTCAGATGACTAAAAAAGTTAGTAATTCTCTCTATGTATGGATACATATTCACACACATACAAAGAGAATAATAGAGAGAAAAATGATAAGGCAAATGTAGCAAAATGTTAAAAATTCATGAACCTAAAAAAGGATATTCGGGTACTTCCCACATTACCACCTTTTCTGTAAGTTTGAATTCCAAAGTAAATAAGTAAACTTATTTGAAGGGGAAATTAAGAGAGCAAGTAAAGATAAGCCAAGGGTAGCCTGGAGTTCATCACCCTTGAATCTAGGTAAGAAGTACATGGGATTCCTTACACTCTTCTCCATTTTGACATATATCTTAAAAGCAAATCATAAAGCACCATGAATAAAATGATTGTTTTGTAAAGTGTGTGTGTATTCATAAGGGTGACTGTGGCATGCATGCACATGTATGTGTGTACTTATGTAAGCAAGTGTTCATTGCTAAGGTATACCAAAGGATATTATTTAGGATACAGAGGATTGTTAAGGACAATGCAATAGGCAACAGAATTGGTTATGTTAAGTCTCACATCCCAAAGCAAGACTTAACATCATTTCAGATCTCAATGAAATGGAATCTTAAACCAGTCAATCAAGAATGGTCCAATTAGTAGAAAGATCCCAGTCATTTCCTAGCGGGAAGTAACTTTTCAACAACAGATCATGTTTCTGTCCAGTGTGATTTGCTTTCCCCTGCTCCCTTCTGCTTGTAAAAGTCTTTCATTTTTTTTATTTTAATTTATACATATATATATTTCACATCAATCACTTCATTGAGGTCCCTGGGGGTCCCCCACCTCCTCCCCTCCCTGGACACTCCAGCTGGTCCCCTCCCGCAGTTGTGTACTTTCATTTGGTTGTCCATATATTAGTGAAACCATTTGGTATCTGTTTTTTTCCTTCTGACTTGTTTCTGCCAGTATGATTTCTTCTAGGTACATCCATGTTACCAGAAAATCATCAAATTTGTCATTTTTTATTGATGCGTAATATTCCATTGTGCACATCTTTTTCATCCAGTCCTCTTTTGGGGGGCATTTGGGTTGTTTCCAAGTTCTTGCAATTATAAATAGGTCTGCAATAAACATCCGAGCACAGGTGTCCCTTTGTACCCACATTGAGATCTCCTTTGGGTAGATTCCTAGAAGAGCAATTGCTGGGTCAAATGGTAGTTCCATTTTCATTAGTTTGAGGGTCCTCCACACTGCTTTCCATAGTGGTTGGACCAGTTTACAATCCCTCCAGCAGTGTAAAAGTGTTCCTTTCTCTCCACATCCATCCCAGGCACTTGTCATTGTCTGTTTTTTGGATATGGGCCATTCTTGTTGGTGTAAGATGGTATCTCATTGTGGTTTTGATTTGCATTTCCCTTACCACTAATGATGTTGAACATTTTTTCATGTGCCTAATGGCCATTTGGACTTCCTCTTTGGAAAAGTTTCTTTTTAGATCCTCTCCCCATTTTTTAACTGGGTTCTTTGCTCTGTTTTTGTTAAGTTGTGTGAGTTCTTTGTGTATCTTTGTTTTCAGACCCTTGTCGCTTATATGGAGGGTGAAAATTTTTTCCCACTCAGTTGGGGTTCTTTTTGTTTTTTCTTTTGTCTATTTTGCATTACAGAAGCTTTTTAGTTTGATATAGTCCCAGCTATTTATGTTTTCCTTCATTTTTTTGCCATCTATGGATGTGGCCAAAAAATGGATTTCTGAATTGTAACTCATGAAGGATTTTGCCCAGGTTTTCCTCTATGTATTTTATGGTTTCCGGTCTCAAGTCTAAGTCTTTTATCCATTTTGAGTTAGTTTTTGTACATGGTGTGAGGGAGGAGTCTTGGTTCATTTTTTTTGCATGTCTTGTTCCAGTTTTCCCAACACCATTTATTGAAGAGGCTATCTTTGTTCCAATGTAACTTTTTCATTCCTTTGTCAAAGATTAGTTGACTATATATGTGTGACTTTATTTCAGGGGATTCGGTTCTGTTCCATTGGTCTGATTGTCTGTTTTTATACCAGTACCAGGCTGTTTTAATTACTATGGCTTTGTAGTTTAGTTTGAAGTCTGGAATAGTGATTCCTCCATTCTCTCTTTTCCTGGTCAGGAGGTTTTTAGATAATCGAGGTCTTTTGTTATTCCATATGAATCTCTGTAATTTTTGTTCTATAACTTTGAAGAATGTTGTTGGAATCTTTATAGGGATTGCATTGAATTTGTAGATTGCTTTTGTAGGATGGCCATTTTAATGATGTTAATTCTTCCAAACCATGAGCAGGGAATGTTTTTCCATTTCCTTATGTCTTCTTCTATCTCCTTTAGCAGAGTTTTCAAGTTTTCCTTATATAGATCATTCACATGTCTTGTTAGGTTTACCCCAAGGTTTTTTTTTTTTTTTTTTTTTTTTTTTTTTTTTTTTTTTTTTTTTTTTTTTTTTTTTTTTTGGTGCAATGGTAAAGGGGATGTTTTTTTAATTTCTTCTTCTTCTGTTTGACCTTTTGTGTAAAGGAAAGCTTCTGTCTTCTGTGTGTTGATTTTGTATTCAGCTACTTTGCCAAACTGGTTTATTGTTTCAAGAAGTTTTTCTGTGGATTTTTTTGGGTTCTCTACATATAGAATCATGTCATCTGCACATAATGAGAGCTTCAGTTCTTCTTTCCCTATCTGTACTCCTTTTATGTCTTTCTTTTGTCTTATGTCTTTTTTATGTCTTTCTTTTGCCCTTGCTAGAATTTCCAGTACAATGTTGAAAAGTAGTGGAGAGAGCGGGCATCCTTGCCTGGTTCTGGATCTTAATTGGAATGATTTTAGTTTTTCTCCATTTAAAATGATGTTTGCTGTGGGTTTGTCATAGATGGCTTTTATTATGTTGAGATATGTTCCTTTTATCCCCAAATTTTCAAGAACTTTTATCATAAATGGGTGTTGAACTTTATCAAATGCTTTCTCTGCATCTATTGATATAACCATATGGTTTTTGGTTTTCTCCTTATTGATGTGGTAGATTATGCTAATTGATTTTCGAATGTTGAACCATCCCTGTGCTCCTGGGATAAATCACACTTGATCATGGTGAATAATGCTTTTTATACATCGCTGGATTCGGTTTCCCAAGATTTTGTTTAAAATTTTTGCATCTGTGTTCATTAGAGAAATTGGTCTATAGTTTTCTTTCTTTGTGCTGTCTTTATTTGCTTTTGGTATGAGAGTGATGTTTGCTTTATAGAATGTGTTTGGCAGTTTTCCTTCTTTCTCAATTTTTTTGGAAAAGTTTTAGTAGTGCTGGTGTTATTACATCTTTGAATGTCTGGTAGAATTCATTTGTGAAACCATCTGGTCCTGGGCTTTTGTTTTTAAGTAGAGTTTTGATGACTGCTTCAATCTCGCTGCTAGTGATTGGTTTGTTTAAGTTCTCTACTTCTTCTTCATTTAATTTTGGGTGGTTATATCTTTCCAGGAATTTGTCCATCTCATCCAGGTTGTTGTATTTGTTTGCATACAGGTGTTCGTAGTAATCTCTGATTATCCTTTGGATTTCTGATGTGTCTGTTGTAATTTCGTTTGTAATCCTGCTTATTTGAGTGTTTTCTTTGTGAGGTTTGCAAGGGGTTTATCAATTTTATTTATTTTTTCAAAGAAGCAACTTTTGGTTTTATTGATTTTCTCAATAGTCTTTTTGCTATCTAGATTATTTATTTCTGCTTTTATTTTTATTATTTCTTGTCTTCTGCTGGGCTTGGGGTTTTTTTTGTTGTTCTTTTTCTAGCTCATCGAGTTGGGAGATAAGGTTATTTCTTTGGTTGTTTTCTTGTTTTTTGATATGAGCCTGTATTGCTATGAACCTTCCTCTTAAAAATGCTTTTGCTGAGTCCCAGACGTTTTGGAATGTTGTGTCTTCTTTGTCATTTGTTTCAAAGAAGGTTTTAATTTCTTTCTTAATTTCCTCAGTTACCCAGTCTTCATTTAATAACATGTTGTTCAGTCTCCATGTGTTGGACTTTCTTCTTGCTTTCTTTTCATTGTTGATTTCTACTTTAATGCCTTTGTGGTCGGAGAAAAGAATTGGTACTATTTTAATCTTTGTATGCCTGTTAGTGTTTGCCTTATGTCCTAATATATGGTCGATTTTTGAGAATGATCCATGTGCATTTGAGAAGAAGGTCTAGTCTTTTCCTTGTGGGTGTAGTGTCCTGTAGATATCTATTAAGTCCATACGGTCTAGATCTTCTTTTAGGGCTTTTGTATCTTTGCTTAGTTTTTGTCCTGTTGATCTGTCCTTTGGTGAGAGTGGTGTGTTGAAGTCACCTACCACATATGTGTTCTCCCCAATGTCTGTTTTCAGTGTTTCAGTTAGTAGTTGTTTGATGAATTTTGGTGCTCCCTCATTTGATGAGTATATGTTAATAATTGTTACATCTTTGTTATGTATTGACCCTTTTACCAATATGTAGTAGCCTTCTTTATCCCTTGACACCTTTTTTAGCTTAAAGTCTACTTTATCTGCTATTAATATGGCTACTCCTGCTTTCTTCTGGGGGCGGTTTGCTTGTAGCACTTTTCTCCAGCCCTTTACTTTTAGTCTGTGCTTATCTTTCATGTTTAAGTGTGTTTCCTGCCAGTGGCAGAATGTTGGGTTTTGCTTTTTGATCCACTCTGCTACTCTGTGTCTTTTGATTGCTGAATTGAGACCGTTGACATTTAGGGTGATGATTGATACTTGTTTCAGTGTTGACTTTTGGAGGGTCATTTGGAGGTTAGAGTTTCCTTTTTTTTTTCTGATACTTGAGATTCTGAAGTCGGTTTTTTGTTGTCATTTTGAGGTTCTGGTTAGGTTCCTTGCTTTGGACTGTTTATTCTTCTGTTGGCTTTAATCTGAGGGCTTCTTGCAAGATTTCTTGGAGTGGTGATTTAGTAGCAGCATATTTCTAGAGGCTTTGCTTGTCTGCGAAGGTTTTTATTCTTCCTTCGTAGAGGAAAGAAAGCTTTGCAGGATAGAGTAACCTTGGCTGGCATTTTTTATCTTGGAGTTTTTTTAGATATGACTCCATGCTCTCCTTGCTTGGAGTGTCTCTTCAGAGAAGTCTGAGGTCAGCCTAATAGGTTTTCCTTTGTATGTTATCTGTTTCTTTTCTCTAGCCAATCTCATTATTTTTTCCTTATCCTGGACTCTTGGGAGTTTTACAATGATGTGTCTTGCTGTGGTTTTTCTTTTGTTGATGTAGTTTGGTGTTCTTTTGACTTCCTGGATGTCAAATTTCATTTCTTTCTTCAGGATTGGGAAGTTTTCTTCCATTATTTCTTTAAACAGCCTTTCAGTACCCATATGCTTCTCTTCTCCTTCATGGACACCCATAACTCTTATGTTTCCTCTCTTTAAGGAATCAGACAGATCTCTGACTTTTTCTTCAATTTTCTTACCTTGTGTCTCTCTTTCTCTGTTTTTCTTCTTCCTCTCAATTTCGGTGTCCTCCAGGGTACTCACTCGTTCTTCAATTTCATCCAGTCTGCTTTCGTAACTTTTCCCTGCATTTTTTAGCTCTTCTGTTATTCCCTTTAGATCTTGGGTTTCTTTCTGGATCTTGCTCAGGTATTCAATTTTATTCTTCAATTCTTCAATTATTTTATCTTTGTTGATGTTTTCTTTCTTGATTTTTACATTTCTTCTTCCAACTTATTCAGTTTCTCTGCCATGCTCACTTCTTTATGTTTTTCTAATTCTTCCCTTAGCTCTTTGAATGCTTGTAACATGCAAAGGTTCAGCTCCTTGTCTGGGAGGTGGCACATTTCTTCAATGTTATATTTTTTGGTTTCTAGAGTTTGTCTTTCCTTCAGTGCTGTATTGGTTTCTGTTGAGCTTATTGGGGTGTTTACCTTTTTCCTCTTTCCTGTGCTTTGCTTTTGCACTTCTTCCACATATTGAGCGACTATGGCTCTAGTATTGGCTGGCATGATGATTGGAGTCTCTTGGTAGTTTGTAGTTGATTCCGTCTTTGTGTCTGTGTAGCTGAGGTAAGTAATTTTTTTTTCTTTCCTTTGGCAGATTTGGGTGTACGATAAGTGTATGTGGTTGCTATGGTACACTGTCTTCTCTTCTTATAAATTATGCCTTATAGGCTTATTGGACAACACCTCAATTTTGCATTTCCCTAAGAGGAGTTATGATTAGTAGATGTTTTAGGGCTTCTTCTGTGGTTCTTTATGGAGGAGGAGTGTAGGTGTCTTTTGTTGTCGTTCTTTTTTATTTAGAGTCCAGTTGGGTTTCTTTTTTTCTGCGCCGGGGCAGCTAAGCGGTCCCGGCGCAACAGGTCCCTCTCTGGCGGCTGGGCTGCTGGCTGCTCCCCTCCCCCACCTGGGGCCTGAATCGCTGTCCGTGCTCTGGGACTGGCTGGGACCTTTCGGCATGCAGTCTCTGCGTCCCACCCACTCACCTGGGGATCCCTTTGTTGCTGAGCCTCAGGGCCCGGCTACAGGTCCCTCCAAAAGTCTTTCATTTTGTACAGCATCTCAAAGCTCCTTCCTATCTGCAAGGCTGAATTTTGACCAATTCAAATACATTTTTGCTTAAATAAACTCGTTAATGTTTAATAGACATTTTTTTCTTTTAACTTGGTTCAGAGTGCTTATTTCTTAGTAAAGCCACAGGGACTAGTGAAGGGCACAGGTTTTAGAATCCAACAACATGAATTCAAATCCAAACTCGGGAGGAGCTGAGTTTTTATTGAAATTTACTTTATCCCCTTCATTCCTCCACTTCCTTATTAGTAAAGTATGGATGACAACAGTTTATTAGTAAAGTTATTAGTGAGGCTTAAGTGTATTAGCAAATGGAAAGTGTTTAGAACAATGTTTTGCACTATTTTTATTATTATTTCTAGTAGCAACATCATGGACACTTTTACTCCTTTCCTTATTGTCTGAATTTTGTCAGTGATTTTAAAATATAAAAAAAAAAAAATAGCCCCTGCTTAAGGCCCACATCCGAAAAAGGTTCTCACAGTGCTCCTTCCACAGCCCAGGTGGCTGGTAGGGGGTGGGGGTTAGGCATCCCACAGGGGTCCTGGACTGAAGGAGGCTGTCTACAGACCCTCAGGTGTCCGGGGTGAGACAGCACTTCTGCCCAGCTACTAGCAAGGGTGGGGTTCCCCCTCTGATTCACTCCCACTTCTATCAGATCTCACTAGGATTAAGAAAACCAACAATCTATGGACCCACACACAGGAATGGAGAAGAGCGAACAAAGGCCCTGGGCATAATCATCACCTGGGTAGGACCCAAACTGAGCATGATCAGAACCACAAGACAAAAGTGTGAGACTAGTCATGGAAGTAACCTGGTAAAGAGTTTCATCTACAATGTTCAGGAGGCTAAAAAAACAAGGCCCTGATGCAAAAATGCCACCAACATGAGCAAAGTACCCTCCTCTTCCATTCGGGGAGGAAGGCCACAGAGAGGGGGCTGCAGCCCCACAAAAGAACTCTTAACCACAAGAGTGGAGAAGAGCTAGACAAACTTCCTGCTGGAGTCTGCCCCCACCAGTGAACCCCTCTAACATTAATGGCTGAGAGTTGGGATCCCAACCCCAGAGGCCAGAACTATAAGGCTTGGAAGCAGCACCATGGGACAGATACCAGAATGGAGGAGGCAACCAGTATGAATGAGGAAGCATAAACCCCAGTGACCACATGGGTCTGGAGAAGGGGAGACTGTCACCTTCACCACAGGAAATGCCACAATAAAGGAGCCTGGAGAACAATGTCACACACCTGCCCTACAAGAGGGCTACGCACATCAAAGTTACTCTTAGAAGTCTAACCCGCATCAAAGTTACTCTTAGAAATCTAAGCAGCATGGACAAACAAGTCCCAGAAGCTCAGTCCTCACCCAGGAAAAGGATATTTACCAGATAAGGAAGAGACCAACGGGCCAAACATCAACCAACTGACCAACAACTTTATCAATCATCAGCTCACAGAGAAAGGTGAGTTGGAGTGATTGGATGTGGGACTTGGGGGGAAAGAGGGATATGGGAGGGGCACACATAAGGGGATCAATAATTATACAGATTTGACCGAGGTTATGCAAAAGTAATAAAAATTAAAATTAAAAGTTTGATTAAAAATCCAATTAAACAGGTTACAATGTATAGTTATCATTTTTAAAAAGCTGAAAAAATAAAAGAACAGTTTTATTTTAGCAAAATAAAGGGAGGGGATGAGGGAGAAAGAAGATTTGCTCTTTGGAGCTAATTTCAGGTTCCCCTATAGTTGAACTCTCTGGCTTCAATGGACTATTTTAAATTGTTATTATATTATTATGCTAGAGGGGATTTTTTTTCCAACTGAAAAATTCTTTTTTAATGCAAATGATCTTTCTCTGGTTTACTCATTCCCTAATTTAAGGATTGGAGTTTTCTTAAAGACAGTGCAGACATGAATGGCTATATAGACAATGGTAATCTTTATTCTTTTTGTTAACTTTACTATTTGTTTTCTTTAAACATGAAGTTGAAAGAAGTGTATAATGAACACTTCTGTGGCCACTATTTAACTTAACATGATTAAAACTGTGCCATGTTTGCTTTCTCTTATGTTAAAAATAATAGACAAAAACCCGATTTAAATTAAGAGGTTAAAGTTCTTCCTTGTGCACAGTCAGCGAACTACAGCCCCCATCATGCTTTGCATCTCTGAGGGGAAGCCATATTGCTTCTCCATTCTATGGAAAGACAAGAGGAGATAGGGGACTTGAGGTCTTTGATTTGGAGGAGTGTCCCATGAGAAACATATTTTCTAACCTGCCACTTCCTATTGCCTGTTACCAAATAAATCCATTTTCATGTTAGATAACAACTTTTTATTCAGTGATTCATGATGGAGCATTTCCCCCCTAAATACTCCATCATGAATCACTGAATAAAAAGGTTGTTCTCCTAAATAACTACAACAGTATTAGATAATAGTATTTACATCCTCACATCAGTAAATATTACTAACTACTTATTTCTTTCACAAGTATTCACTGAGCATTTACTATCAACCAGTCAATAAGTTAGAGTGATGAGCAAAGTAAATACAATCCATTTTAAATAGATATTTATCAAATCACTATATAGAAAATCACAAACTTGCTAAGTGTCAAATACTATGGTACATTTTTCCTAAACTTACTTCTAATTTTCTACTACTAATAACAATCGTTAAGACTGTTAAAAGCGTTTCTGTCCCAAAGAACAGAAACCTGCTTAAGATAAAAAGAGATTCACTGACTCTAGACACATCCAGAAGGTGGAGCTTAAGTAATAACTCTGAGTTTCCATTGTTGACAGAATTCACAGGCAGCCTTTTGTGTGACCAAAGAGATGAATGCTAGCAATTTTTATGTCAGCACTAACACAATTCTAGACCCAGGGGAAAGAGAGATGCCCTCACCCCATTCTCCCCCACTATGAACACTTCTGTAGCCACTATTTAACTCAACATGAGTACCAACTCAGAGAAAACCTGATTTTTCAAGGCTTGGACCTGAGCTCTTCTGAATCAATTCCTGGGGCTAATGGAAAGGAAATGTACCTTCTGTTCAGACTGAGTCCTCTGCCTACCTAGTATGGCTGGGGAACCCTGTTGTTAACTGCAAAATCTAAACAGTAAGTTTGTATCAGTCTAATGGGTGTTGATTTTCAGCATCTGAAATTCTTCCTCTGTTCTGGCACACAGAGAAGGATCTGAGCTGTGAAGGCCTTCATAATACAGAGCACTACGAGCCAAATTTGGGTTGGTAGAGAAAAAGAGAGACTTCTGGATCCCAGTTTGACCTGTGTCTTAACAGGCCTAGTCCACCAGAGGTCAGGGCAGAACGCAGAGTAAGAGTCTTCCATGGGGTGTTTTTGACCTTATTCAAATTAGTGATTCTTATCAGAGGACCATAGGCACACCAAGACCAGAGCCTCCAAAAAACAAAACCTAGGTTGCCACAAGGCACTAAGCATCTTCAGAACTGGCTCCCTAAGAAATAGATCTGAACATGGGGAAAAGACAGGCAAGAGTGAGCCAAGAGATTTTAAAAGCATTGTGTTCCACTGCTGCACATGTCCTGCTGTGAATTCACAACCACCAAATTCCCAGAATCATACAAGATGAAATACAAGATATACCAGTGCATAATCCATGTGAAAAGCAGGATTCTCTTTCTGACTGCAACTGCCTCTTTGGACTCACTTTCTACCATCCTTTGGCCTGCTCACTGCAAGTCAGCACACTGATGCATTTCTACAACTCCAGCATGCCAGTTTTATTCCCTCCTCGGTGACTCTTCTACTTGGTACCTTCTGTGTGGGCAGTCCTGTTCCTTGCTTTCTGATATGGGGCTCCTTCCTGTCAAGAAGGGCTTACATGAAATGTTAGCATACCCTCCAAAGTGCCCCACCCTGTTACACTAATACATCATCCTGTTACTTCTCTTCATTAATTAAACACTCACCTGACCTGTAAAACCTGCTGTTTCTCCCATTCCATAAAAAAAGTACAAAAAATGTGGGGACTGTATTTACCTGTTTACCCAATACCTGGAATAGGACTGCCTCAGAAAATGAAGGTTTGGGAAATATTTGTTGACTAAACTTATGATTAATTTCAGTTTTCTACATAAAAAATAAGACAGCCAGAGTACATGGTATTAATGCTGGCTACCCACACTACCACATATTGGTCACACTGCAAAGGGCTTTATACATTTTCATCTTCATCTCTCACAAGGCCTCAACAATTCGGAAAACCTCAGCTATCCGAAGTGATGTTTCTGATGCCAAACTTCTCCTATCAATTCATTCCTTAAGATGAGTTTAGAACCTTTCCAAATATCTTTTTTTATGAGGCAGAAACATCTGTTCAACTGAAATTTCACCCAGAAGCCCTATATGAAAAACAGTTGGAAAATATTAGGCATGAGACCATTAAAAAAAAAAGTCTCGAACAAATTTCAAGAACAGAAATCATAAAGAGCATATCTCTAACCCACAAGATAACTGAGTTAGAAGTTTATAACAACAAGTAAGGAAAGATTTTTTTTTTAGTCTTCTAGCAAATGACTTAGGGATTTATAATGCTATAACTTGTCATGGTTTAATGGATGTAGGCATGGAAGTCTGCTAACATCCCCCAGAGACCATCAAACATCAGGTGCCTCCTGAAAAGAACAAATTTCGACCCTCAAAAGAATCCCACCAAAAAGATGACATCTAAATCTTATCAAATTTCAAGATATTGCCACCAATTTACAGAACATATAAGAGATCTACACCACAGGAACACAATCAGTAAAATTCAAACAGTAGGAAACAAGCAACCTGAATTCCTCAGAAATAAATTATGAGAGGGGTTAAAGAAGATGGAATGGAAAAATTAAAAGAGACTTATAGAGGTATGGAGGTGATGACCACCTATCTGTTCCTGGGAGACCTGAGATCAAGTTGCAAATCGACAACCTCCAATTAAGTGACTACTGATCTGACCAACAGCAGCTCTCTCTCCCACTCCACAAGTTAACCCAAGTACTGAGTTTAGTGAACCTGGCCTTTAAAACTGCTATATTAGCTTGTTCAGGTTGCCATGACAAAATAGAGTGACCTAACAAATTCATTCCTTGGAGTTTTGGAGGTTGAAAGTCCAAGACTAAGGTACTGTCAAGGCTGATTTCTAATGAGACCTCTTCCTGACTGATCATTAGTCACTTTTCACTTGCCTTCATATGGTCTCTGTGCCTCCTAAGTGTCTTCTGCTCTTACTGGAACATCAATCATATTAAATTAGGACCCCACCTTGTGACTTCACTGAACCTTTATCATCTATTTAAAGATCTCATCTCTAAGTACAGCACATGAGGGGCTAGGACTTCAACATATAGATTGGGGTGGAGTGGGGAAACAGTTTGGTCAGCAATTGCTACTCTAGCAACACTCACAGGGGAGGAGGATCAGAAAATAGGGAAGAAGGACAGGAACACAGCCAGCATGCTTGCTAGCCTCCTATCCTTCCTGCAGTGAAAGAGGCCACCTTTGACCTTATGAACACAAATAAGAGCAGGAAGTCTTAGCGAGGCTTCCACACAGAAGGACAGAGACAATTAAGCATGCCAAGCTCAACCTTATAGGGCTTCTGTTTGTTCTGCAATCTCCATGCCTTTATCTGGTCTGTACCAACAATCAAGGTAGTCTGGGATGGGTCAACATGAGTGCCACAGCCTAACAGCCCATGTGGCTTCTCCATCCACTGTCAACATCAGTAGCAATACTGGAACTGTAAATGGAGCCAAATTTCCCTCAGGCTTCATCCAAAGGAAATATCACAAATACTGAAGAAAGGTGGAACCAGCAAATTTTCCTTACTGTGACCTCAGACTCCACTTCATGCAATGCCACAAACACTACTGCAACACAGGAGGTTCCTTCAGCAAGGTATTCAAGTTTATCTGGAGACATAAACCCAAATGTTTGTTTCCTTTATTTTCTTTGCTTCTATAGATGTGTCCTGAAAGATGTTTTTACAGTCTGTCACGGAGTGCTTTCCTCATGTTTTCTTCTATCTATTTTATGTTTTCGGGTCTTACATCCAAGCTTTTTTATCCATTTTGGGTTGGTTTTTGTGTATGGTGTGAGGGAGTAATCAAGACTTATGCCTTTACATGCAGCAGTCCAGTTTTCCCAGTACCATTTATTGAAGAGACTGTCCCTATTCCAATGTATGTTTTTTGCCATAATCTATAATCTTTTTCATAGATTAGTTGATCATACATGTACGGTTTTATTTCTGGGCTTTCAGTCTGTTCCATTGGTCTGTGTATGTTTTTACGCCAATACCATGCTGTTTTAATCGCTATGGCTTTGTAGTATAATTTGAAGTCTAGGAGAGTAATACTTTCAATTTCTTTCTTTTTGGTGAGGAGGGCTTTGGCTATGAAAGGCATTTTATTCCATATGAATTTCAGTAATATTTTTCTATTTCTTTAAAGCATGTGAATGAAGTTTTTATTGGGATTGCACTGAATCTGTAGGTTGCTTTTGGTAGGATAGTCATATTGATTTTTGTAATTCTTCCAGTCCATGATCAGGGGATGTCTTTCCATTTCTTTGTGTACTCTTCTACTTTGTCTTACCATTTTCTTTGTATAGGTCTTTTACATTCATTGTTAAGTTTATTCCCAGGTATTTAATTTTCATTGGTATAGTTGTAAATGGAGTGTTGGTTTTCTTAATTTCTTCTTCTTTGGACTGATTTTCTGCATATAAGAAGGCGACTGATTTTTGTTTGTTGATTTTGTAACCAGCTATCTTAACTTGTTTATTGTTTTCATTAGTTTTTCTGTAGATATGTTCAGGTTTCCTATATATATTATCATGCCATTTGCAAACAATGATAATTTTACTTCTTCTTTCTCCATTTGGATTCCTTGTACATCCTTCTCTTACCTTATTGCTCTAGTGAGGCCTTCCAGTATTTGTTGAAAAGCAGTGGTAAAAATGGATAGTCCTGTCTTGTTCCCAATCTCAAAGGGAAGGCTTTCAGTTTTTTGCCATTTAGGATGATATTGGCTGTGATTTTGTCACTTATTGCTTTTATTATATTAAGGTACATTCCTTCTATCCCAAGAATTTTGAGGACCTTCATTATAAATGGGTATTGAACTTTGCCAGATGTTTTCTCAGTGTCTATTGATATGACCATGTGTTATTTTTCCTTTTTGTTGCTGTGTTGAATTACATTAATTGATTTTTGGATGTTGAACCATATTTGTTTCCCTGGTATAAATCCTGCTTGGTCTTGGCATATTATCTTTTCAATACATTCTTGGATTATATTTGATAAGATTTTGTTAAGAAGTTTTGCATCTGTATTCATTAGGGATATTGGCCTATAGTTTTCTTTCTTTGTGTTATCTTTATTTGGCTTTTGGGTTAGTACAAAGTTGGCTTCATAGAATATATTTCTCTATATTTTTAAAGAATTTTTGTAAGAAAGGCACCAGTTCATCTTTGAACATTTGATAGAATTCATGTAAATCCATCTGGGCCAGAGCTTTTGTTTTGGGGGAGGGTTTTGATTACCGCTTCAGTTTCACTGCTTGTGATTAGTTTGTTTAGATGTTCTATGTCTTCTTTATTCAGTTTTGGATGGTTGTATAATTCTAAAATTGTGTCCCTGTCATCAAGGTTGTTGAACTTGCTTGCATATAAATGTTTGTAGTTATCTCTAATTATTCTCTGGCTTTCGGCTTTGTTGTAATTTCTCCTCTTTCACTTGTGATTCTAATTATTTGAGTTTTCTCCCTTTTCTTTTTTGTGACCCTGCTTGGAGCTTAGCTATTTTATTTATTTTTTCAAAGAACCAGCATTTTGTTTCATTGATCTTTTGCATTGCCTCCTTTATTTCTATTTCATTTATTTCTTCTTGGATTTTTATTACCTTTGGGCACTTGTCCCCCTCTGAAACTTTTCTTCTATGTTTGTATTTTTATTACCTTTGGGCACTTGTCCCCCTCTGAAACTTTTCTTCCATGTTTGTATAGGTGAGCAGATGGTCTGTAAAATAAAAACTCTCCTCTGCTGGTGGGGATGGGGTGCAAGGGTGAGCCCAGGATCTCAGGTCCAGGAATCTCAGGCTGGGGGAGCCATTCTTTGCCTCCATGTGGGCAGGTGGTAGAGCCAGGTCCCTCTGTCTGGGGTGGGGGAGAGATGGGGATGGTCCCTCACTCTGATTTACTCCAAGTTCAATCAGACCTGCACTAGGAATGAAAAATCCAGTCTCTCCAGCTGCAGAGATCATGGAGAGGAGAGGACAGGACAGGAAATAATAACAGCCCTAGATATACTCACCAACTACGAAGCACAAGCTATGTGCTTGGAACCACTGAGACAAGAGGTGAAACCAGCAATTGAGATGATCTGTCACAGATTCTACTTGCATCAGTCTGGGGCTAGGGATCCAAACCTCTTGTCCACTGTTAAGTACAATGCGAATGAGGCTCCCTCCTTTACCAATCAATAGAGGGAAAGAAAGCCACAGAGATGCCAGAGATGTGGCTGTGACCCCACAGCAGAACTGCTAACACAAGAGAGGAGAGGAGCTAGACCAACCACCTGGGGAAGTCTGTCCCCTGCAAGGAATGCCTGTACTGCCAGCAGCTGGGGCTTGGATTCCCAAACCAAAAGTGTCAGAACTGTACAGCAAAAAAACAGCAATACATGATAGACACCAGAAAGGATCCTGGAGAACTGCACTACATATTTGCCCTACAATAAGTTCCTGACTTGCTCAACTTGACTATCTGCCTCAGCTATTCCTGGAGATCCAAGCAGCCTAATCTGCTACTGTTTAGGTGTGCTAGTTTGCACCCAGGAGAAAGAACATAGTCTCAGAAAAAGAAAAGAACAGTGGGCAAAACATGAACCAATGACTTGCAATGAGTGGAACTGGAGTGACCAGAGGGAGGAAGGGGGATAGAGAGTGTAGGGTGGAAAATAGGGGATGCAATATGGAAGGGAGGGCCAAATCTAAGGGGAATGACAACCATACAAATATGACCAATAATGTATGAAAATTACAGAACAATAATTTTTTTTAAAAACTCCTCTTTTTTTCTTCCTTCCCCTGTTTTTCTTCCTTCCCCCTCTATTTTCAGCCTACACAGCAGGAGTTTGACTACATACAGGGGAAACAGAGCAAATCATTAAATACATCGAGAATAATAAAAACTCACTGGAAAAATAAACTACAGATATGCAAGAAGGAACTCAAGAATAAAACTTGTGGGTCAGGAGTAGAATTGGAGGGATGTTTCAATGGTTACCTTTAATGCAGATAGACATGTGTAAGTCCATTCTATCCACTGAGAGACTGAAACCATGACAGATCATCAACATTGAGTACCTATGATGCCTTCTCAATAGGCTCTATTTAAAGAAGACAAGGTTCTTTGATGGAATGTCATGCTGAACTGGGTAAGAAAATTAAAAGATAAACCTACAAAATTGTATATATCTTTTTGCTCCAGAAAGTAAGGAAGGGCTCAAAGAATGATGAAGACTAATAAAAAAAATCTATAAATAATCTAGAGCAATTATTTTAAATTAGAAAATACTAGAATCATTCTTTTAAAAAGAATGGGATAAAATCCCTCTAATACCATTTCTATTCACAATGCGAAGGTGTGAATAAAATAAAAAATAAACTGTACTTCTAAGAATTAGAAAAGTAAATATATACTTAATTTCGTGTTATTTTTTAAAGTTCAAAAAATCTAGGAAAATTATTATATATAACAGAGCATACTCTGATAAGTAAACTTGTCACAATATTTTTTTTTTGGAGTGACAAAAATCATAGTCAAAATTACCAGCTAACAAGACAAAGCTATCATTCTCACTACTATTTTATTTCATACAGGAGATCTTAGCCAAAACAATTAGACAATAAAAAATCAGAAATTAGACAAGAAATGGAAAAGAAGTGAAACTATTGTTATTTGTTAATGATACAAATATATGGATTAAAACCTCTAAAGAGATAAAAGGTTTGGATGTAAGTCCTAAAACCATAAAATAGATAGAGGAAAATTTGGACAAAAACTCTCTAAGAGACTTACATTTCAGAAGCCCCTTTCAGAACACATCTACAGATGGTTTTTTAAAAAAATGAAGGGAAACACTAAAGCTGGGACTACATCAACCCAAAAAGTTTCTGTACACCAAAAGAGACAATAATCAAAATAAAAAGAAACCCAACCAAGTGGAAAAAAAAATTTGCCCTCCATAAAAATGATAAGGGTCTGATAGAATCCACAAAGAACTAAAACAATTTAGCAAAAACAAAGCAAATAGCCCAGTCAAAAAATAAGGAGAATTAAAAAGACACTTCTCCAAAGAGGAAATACAAATGACCAGCAGGCATATGATAAAAAGCTCAATATCACTAGTAACCAGGGAAATGCAAATCAAAAACACAATGAGATCCCACCTTATACCAGCAAGATTGGTCCATATCAAAAAAACAGACAAGTGTTGGTGTGAATGTGGAGAGAAAGGAACAGTCTTACACTGGTGGTGATAATGTAAAATGGTCCAGCCACTACGAAAAACGGTGTGGAGGACACTCAAACGACTGAAAATGGAACTACCATTCAATACAGCAATCCCATTTCTGGGAATCTACCCACAGGACACCAAAACACTAATTCAAAAAGACATGTGTACTCAGATATTTATTGCAGCACTGCTTACAATTGCCAAGATATGGAAACAACCCAAATTCCCCAAAGCTGATGAATGGTTGAAACAGATGTGGTATATCTACTCAATGGAATATTTTTCTGCAATCAAAACCAACAAATATGAAGCATTTGTGATAACATGGATAGACCTATAGGGAATCATGTAGGCAGAAATAAGTCAGAAAGAAAAAGACAAAAACCATATGATCTCAGCTATAAAGGAGATATAGAAATAACAAACAAAAGGACAAGAAAAGCCCAAAATAAGCTGACAGTGGAGCTAGGGCAGGCTGATAGGGGAGAGAGAGGGAGAAATTAGGGAAGGGAGGAGTATAGGAGGGAGGAGGGCTCTCAAGTGAGGGGGTTGAGGGAGAACTCCACGGAATGCAATGATGTAATAGAGCCGCTTCATGACTTGGTCAAGCCCCTGTGTGTTGTTTGGGTGAGAGAGGGGTTTAGGATGCCCCTTCCATATCACTCTCACTCCACTTGGTCCTCAGGAGGAAAAAGAAGAACACAAATAATACAATACAAACACCACCATAGAATGGGTAAGGGACCAGATAAATGTCCAGCCCACACAAGAGGACATGAGAGAAGGAATATGGAGACAACCAGCACATACAGAACTGGAAAAACAACTACAGGGACAACCCATTATGGATTCACACCTACCACACACCAGGACTAGATGAGTCAAAAGCGATTTCCAATATGCCATCTAAGAGAGCAAGGTGCCCCTCCCAGTTCCACAAGAGAGGAAGGCCATAGAGTTGGGACACTGGTCTCATAGCAAAGCTGCAAATTGAAGGAGAAGAAACAATCTGTAACTGCCATTCACAGTTGCCTGCACCCACAGAGAAACTTCTTCACTGACAATGGCTGCGGGCAAGGCCTCCTAAACCAGACACCAGAACTATAATGTGAAGAAGCAGCAAAACAGAACAGAGAATGGAGTAGAGAATGTAGCCAACCATGAGAAGACATTGATAGACCTCAAATGAGCCAAGTTAAGACTGCCCAATGCAAAGGTAAGACTGAAAACCTACCAGCACAGTTCACCATGCCATAAAAACACAATCCCTCAACCAGTGAAAGGACACTACCATAAGAAAGAAAGAGACCAATAGACTTAACATAGATCAACAAACAACAAAGAGAGAAAGTAACAAAGAGAGAGGGGTCTGAGTGAACAGAGGGAGCATCAGGGGAAAGGGGAGGCATCCCAACAACCAGTTACCAATGATGTAACATAAAGAACAATTTTTTTTAAATTTTAAAAGTACATATATGTATACTTGTATGCATGATTGTGTAAACAACAAAAAGATTAATAAAAATAAATTTATTTGATTAATTTAATTTTAAAAACTTACAAAGACATCACTGAATAATAGAAACAATGAGTACAATGACATGACAATCTACAAAATAAATATACAAAAATCCACTGCATCTTACATGCATACAATATGTGAAAATAAAAATAAATTATTTAAATTGCACCACAAATAAATAAGTACGTGGAATAAATTTAAAAGAATGAAAGACATATAACAAAAACTACAAAACACTGTTAAAAGAAAAGGACAGATGAAAATATTTCCCATGTCAAAAAATAAGGAAAATTATTATAGTCTACATGGTCTTTTTATCAAAATCAACACATTTAATGCAGACTATATCAAAATTCCAAAGATATTTTAAGAAAGTAGTACAAAAAACACAAATTTATATGGAAGCACTAACTACCCTAAATAATTAAAACAATGTTGAGGGAAAAAAGAAGAAAAATTGAGACATCATATTACCTGACCTCAAACTATTTTATAAAATGACAGCTATTAAAATGGTATGTTCCTAGAATAAATATAGGCCCACAGAACAATGAACAAACTCAAGAGTCCAGGAGAAAAACTATAGAAAATGAAAAATAAACAAATGGATCTATACCAAATTTAAAAGCTTCTGAATACCAAAAGAAAGTATCAGCAGAACAGAAAGTGTACTAAATGGGAGAAGATATTTGTACTTTATACAGCTGAAGGAGGGGGTCAATATCTGAGGAATAAAAGAACTCATGCAACTCAACAACAATAACAGAAATATTAAAAACTGGCAGAAGACCCAAATAGACATTTCTTGAAGGAGGACATAGAGATGGTTAAATAGGCACATAAGAAAAAAAAGTGCTCACCATCACTTATTATTATGGAAATAAAAATCAAACCACAATGAGATATCATCTCGCACTTATAAAAATCACTGATATCAAATAGATTAGTAACAAGTATTAGAAATGGTGAAGAGAAAAGGGAAATCTTGCATACTGTTAAGAATGCAATGGTTGATTATTCATTTGCAGTAACATGAATGGAGCTAGAAGGAATCATGTTAGCAGAAATAAGCCAGGAAGAAAAAGAGGAATATGGGATGGTCTCACTTATATGAGGGATTTAGGAAAAGCAAACAAATAAACAAAAGGACAAGAAAAATATAAAACTGCCAAAAGTATGGAACTGAAACATAGATCGAGAGAGAGGAAAGAGGGAGAAAATGGGGGAAGTGGGAGGGCACAAAAGACTGAGATCGTTCATGGGTGATAAGGTGATGGGAGAACCTCAGGGTAGACAATAATGTTATATATACATATATATGCAGATATACATGTGCAATCAATAAAAAAAAAAAGCTAAAAAAAGAGAATACAATGGTTCAGAAGAACCATTTTGTAAAACAGTATGGAGTCATCCCAAAAACTATAAGACTACTGAATAACCCAGCAATGTACTTCTAGGTATCTATCCAAAGAACATAAAGTAATTAACTTGAAGTGTTAAATGTACCACAATGTTTATTGCAGCACTATTTACAATAGCCAAGATAAGGGAAAAACCTAAGAGTCCAATAATAAATGGGTAAAGAAGATGTAGTATATATACACAATGGAATACTATTCAGCTATAAAAAAGGAGAAATATTTCCATTTTCAGCAAAATGGAAAGAACTCAAATGGACTATGCAAATCAAAATAAATAGGAAGGAGAAAGACAAATAACGGATCATGTCATCAGTCTGTATAATATAGAGAAATAAAATAGATGATGGACAACACAAAATAAAAATGAAACAGCAAACATGGGACAACAGAACCAAAGTTACTTTAAGAAGATAGGAGTGGAATCAAGGTGGAACAAGTATTATGGATGGTGACAGGATTTTTTATGGAATTTCTCAAGTATTTTTAAATGAAAAGAATTTTGAGTCAAAAGTTATATCTAAAAAAAAAAAAATTCAACTGACCTCAGTTTAGATGATCTCTTATTACCAGTACCCAAAACATCATAATCAGAAGCCAGTGGAAAATGCCTTCTTTCTCCATCAGGCCTGATGAAGTTCTTGAGTTTGTCCACTTTAATGACACAGAGTTACTTCTAATCAGTCTGATCTGGCATTTGCTGCCTTTTACATCCACAATAAATATAGATAAATTGCTTCAAACCATCTTCTTTGCAGTCAGCTCAGCAGTCAGAGGGAACTTGGCTATGGCATAGTATTCAAGCTTGTTTTTACTGGTGTCCCTTTTTGAGGATATTTGTGTTATCCTCTAAGCTACAGTATCTTGGGCTTGTGGAAACAACTGTGTGCATGTATGTGTGTGTGCATGTGTGACTATGTGGCTGTGCATGGCTTTCAGCAGTCTTCTTGGTCTTTAAAACCTTTGCTGTGGCTTTGGTGCCAACTTCAAGGAAATTACTAATTTTGTTTAAGTTTCATTTCTATATGTCAGCAATAAACAATGCTTTATTTTATATATATAATTTTTAATCCATATACAGTTGCTCATAGAATAGTAAGATAGAAGGTAATTTTAAAATAAAAATGTGTGAGAACTTTAGAGGAGATTAAAGAAAATATAAAAAAGATTGACTATGTAGAAAGACAATATTGTAAAGAAAGCCATTCTCTCCAAATTGATACACACTTTCCATACAAAATCTCAACCAGGTTTTACACAGGACTTAATGATTCTAAAATGTACATGGAAGGGGAAAGAACTAAGAATGGCTAAGACCAAGTAGAGAAGGTCAGGAACTTGCCCTGCAAACTATCAGGAGATTATTATGAAGCTATGAAAATTAAGATAAGTCATATTAGTGTTAGATCAGATAAATTGATGGAAAGGGGGAAAAGGGAAGGTGAAGGGAGGGGAGGAAGAGATAAATCAGAATAAATCCACACACACTAAATCACAAAGTGACATATCACATCAATTGAGAAAGAATATTTGTTTAAAATGTTTTTTATTAGAAAGCAAGAGGAAATTGAATTCCTGCCTCATACTATATCCAAAACTCCACTCTGGAGAGTCTAAGGAGACAAATATGAAAATAAGTATTTTTACATAGAAAACTAAATGGTTTGTGTGTGTACACGTGTGTGTGTGTGCATGCGCATGTGTGCTTTACCTCGGGGAATGACTTCTAAACAAAAAAAGCACTAGTTATAAAAAAGATTTATTAATTTGGCTATTTAAACTTATGAACTTGATAGTCATCAAAAGTCACCTTTAAAAAGTTAAATATAGCTACCTGGCTAGCATAGTCAGTAGAGCATGGGTCTTAAAAAATTAAATAAGTTATAAACTTGGAGCAAATGTTCTCAATACACTCAATCAACAAGATTAGCATCAAGAAGAATCAGCAATTAGAAAAACACAACTAATTGCAGCTGTCAGCTCACTTTTGCTTACAGTCAGATAGAAAATATTGGTCTTTGAAGACTATCAACCTAGACATTAGTACTCAAAATCAGTCATAGAAATTACATAACACAATGACTTTGGATTTAATGAGAACACTTCAGGACTCTCCATGATTTTCAGATATATATGGCAGCAATGTTAACTCTAGCCATCATCCTGTACATTATATGTGATGACAGGGATATTGGCTAAGTTAATTATACTCATTTTACAATATATACATGAGGCAAATCATCACACTATACACATGCAACTTACACAACATTATGCTAATTACATCTCAAAAGCTAGAAAAAATACATAATGCATTAAATGTGTTGTAGTAAGACTTTAATAAACTCAAAACATTAAATAAGTCTAAGAAAACAATAAAATTTGATTCACAAAAACAGTGCATCAGTTCAATGATCTTAATTTGTCAATCTAATAGCCAAAGGATTTGGGTTGAATATTTTTTAATAACATTTGCTGTGTAATAAAATACTTCAAAACTTGGTGACATAAAGCAGCAAATATGTCTTATTCTGTGGATCTACTGGATGGTATGGGTGTGGTCCATGTTGGCAAATCTCTATTTTCAACTGGAATTTGGTGAGGACTGGGATTGCTAGGGTATGCTGTATACTGAATGTGTGTGAGCCCCTCAAAATTCCTATGTTGAAACCTAATCTCAAGTGTCATAGCCTTTGGAGTTGGAACCCTTTGAGAAGTGACTATGTGTAGGTGGAGGCCTCAGGAATGGAATTAGAACCCTTGAAAGAGAGGTATGGAATTTTGTTCTGTTGTTTTTATGCTGTCCTATTTTTCATTTTGGTTTTTTGAGAAACTATTGGACTGTGGTGTTCATGAAGTCAAAAATTGAAAACTTTTTTGGGAATTTTCCAATATATCTAAATAACAGCTTTGTACAAATCTAGATATACAAGTAAAGTATGTATGTATACATGCATGTGCATATGAATATATCTCTCTATGTAAAGTAGATATACATACAAATACAGAAATATATAAACATGGAAAATGCCATATATTATATATGTATAGCATACTTCAGACAGATTGATATGATGTATACCCATAATATAAGCAGTAAACATATATATAAAGTATATATATATGCTGTAAATGTAAACAATATAATTTGTATAGATGTATACATATATAGGTGCATTATATATAATTTAATCTCTTCTTTAATATTGATGCCTCACGATTCACTTCTTTCCCTTACGGCATGCCAGAACCTACAAAACTCATTAAGACAGTGGGCAGTTTTTCTTCTTCCCTACTTTAATGGGGAAACTATAAATGTTTCACAATTCAATAAGTTAGTTAAAAGAGAACTGTATAGAGAAAGAATGCTTCTGTGTATCTCCTGTTCTTTCACACAATTTATCTGATTTTACTTCTAGCATCAGATATAGGAGGTGATTTCTTCCACCTGTCAATTCTGATAGTGGATATTCTACAATTTAACTTAATTCTAAGTCTACATCAAAGGCCACAGTTCAAGAGCTTAGTCCTATAAGGCTGTAGTTCCAGCACCCACTTCAGATGCCAGTCTCAAGTCCAGGTTGTTATCTGTGCATCTGACCAAAAATCAAGGTTCCCATGACCCTCTCTTTGAGCTCAATTAATCTCTTAGACTCACAGAACCCAGGAAAGCAATATACTTACTATATTATCATTTTATTTCAAAGAGTGTTATGGATATGAAGGAACAGGCAGATAAGGAGGTGTGTAAGGTGAGATCTGGAGGAAATTATAGAATAAGAGCTGTTATCACTAAGTTTTAAGTGCGCGCACGCACACACACACACACACACACACACACACACCCAAGAACATGGGTGCCTTCTTGTTCATCAACCTGGAAGTTCTCTGACTCCCATTTATCACTCTAATCACATGGTTAGTTCTTCTGGTATCTCTAGTGGTTTCCATGTAAAGTCACCTCACTAATATAACAAAAGATATACTTATAGTTCTTAGGAAACCCCAAAGGTTTTAGAAGTATTGTGCCAGGAACAGGACAAAGACAAAACATGTAATTGTTACAAATCAGATCACAAAATTCCAGGGAGCTCCCTCACTCATCTGCCATGGACAATGTGGGGAAAAGACATACATGTATAAATGAAGGTCTCACTAGATACTGAATCTGCTGATTCTGATCTCAGCCTTCCCAGCACTCAAGCCTGTGCAAAATAAACTTCTGTCATTTTTAAGCCACTCAGTTCCAGTATTTTGTTACAAGAGCTGGACTTACTCAGTATGGCTCTGCTCACATGCCTGTTGGTTGATGGAACACTTAGTGTAGGGGTCCCCTCTGTTTTCCCTGTATTTGCTCCCCATATTTCCTCACCTTCTAAGGGACTGGTCTGGGCTTCTGCACATGATGACCAAGGGGTCCCAGTTACAGAAGCAAGCAGGGCACATACTGTCTCCAAGCCTCTACCTGTGTCATATCTCTTAATGTTCTTTTGACCAAAGTAGGTCACATAGTCAGGCCCAGATTTTAGGTAGAAAAATTGACTTCATCTCTGGGAATGAAAGATTAAAACAGGAGCAAAATCCCTGGGAAAGGAGAGTGTCTTAAAATTACATCATTTGCAGCAACATGAATGGAGCTAGAAGGAATCATGCTAGCAGAAATAAGCCAGAAAGAAAGAGATAAATACTGAATTGTCTCACTTATATGCGGGATATATGGAAAACAAACAAATAAATGGACAATAAAAATTTAAAACTGTCAACAGAGCTGAAGCAGAGAGCAAGAGAGGGGGAGGGGGATAAAACCAGGGGAGGGATGGGCACAAGAGATTAAGATGGTTCATGGGTGACAAGGTAATGGGAGAACCTTAGGGTAGACAATGATGTAAAATATAGATATATGTGTGTGTGCAATCAATGCAAATTTCCTTTTAAAATTTCCTTTTATAAAAAAGGAAAGGGGGCCGGGCACAGTGGTGCGTGCTTGTAAATGCCAGCCTATGGAAGCACAGCTGGACTGGGGATCGTGGTTCAAGCCCCGCCAGGGCAACACAGCAAGACCTAGTTCCCAAAAAATAGCTGAATGTGGTGGTGCGCACCTGTAATCCCAGCTACCTGGGAAGCAGAGACTGGGGATTGCTTGAGTCTGTGGAACCCCGGGCAATGTGAGCCTGCAGTTCCATGGGTAAAAATAGTGAGACCTAGTCGCAAAAAAAAAAAAAAAAAAAAAAAAAAAAAAAAAAAAAAAAAAAAAAAAAAAAAAAAAAAAAAAAAAAAAGAGGAAAGGGGACTGAATTTCTGAATAGAAGGAATGATCAGTCATTTCACATCTGCCCACCTGGAAATATTTAAATAACAAAGATGCTAAGTTCTAGTCTAGGGTGTCAGTGACTGTAAATACACAACTTAAATTACTAACTTGTATAAATTCATAATTCATAACTTAAATTACTAACTTCTTTCTTTCTGTAGCTTAATTCCTAAGGGGAATATTTTCCGCAAATAAGTTCTAGGACAGTTCAGATGTTGCTTTTTACTGAGTGCTTGTTTGCAAAATGGGCTGCGTGAGACATCTCTGTAAACATTGACATCAATGATTCCCTAAAGAATAAACAACCCCTCCTCCAAACCCATGAAAGAGTCTAACCAGAACTGGGGAGATATAGCTGGAAAATACTCAAACTAGACAATCTTATCACCATATATGAAAAATAAATAACAAATTATTATAAGTTACAGAAACCACCACAGTTTTAAATAGAGGCATGATTTTTAAAACTTGAGAAACACCAACCAGAGATTGGCAAGGTTCCCACTTCCAGGTAACAGTGGAGCTCAGAAGAATATGCTGAGCTGAGCTATTTCTCTTCACCCCAGAGTCCAGGCAGAGACTACACAGCCCTGGACAAAACACAGGAATGAGCGTCCCTGCCTGCATATATCCCTGCTCACTGGTACTTGGCAACCTGACAAGTGTTTTACATTCCAAAGGTCAGGCTCCCAGTGAATCTGCCCAGAGCCTCTAGTGAAGCAGGCCTTGCCACTCATGCCTGGATGCGCTGGCCTGGCATCTGTCCCATGTCCCTGCTATCTGACAGCTGGGAAGAAGGGATCTAGAGTCCCAGCTTGGGCTTGGGCTGTCAGCACAGTGATGGCAGCCCTTTTGCTGAAGGTCAAACTCTAATTCTCCCTCTGGGGAGCACTTTCTCTCTCTCTCTCTCTCTCTCTCTCTCTCTCTCTCTCTCTCTCTCTTCTCTCTCTCTGACTCTGTCTCATAGTACATCTCAATAATTCTTTAATTCTTTGTCTTTTTCTACTATTTTATAATAGTAGAAACATAGTTCCTTTCATACTCTCACTTGATCCTCCAGCAACAGGAAGGTGGCAGAGCAAGCATGAGTTTCCCTTCCCTAAGAAGAAACTAAGAGGCTCAACAAGATCAGGAAATTGCATGTAAGGAGGAAGTGAATTGTGTGTTTGAAAAGAGGAGAACTGCCACTTTTAACTCTGGAACTTTGGGCAAACACAATCATTTCCCTCACTCCATTTTCCTAATACATAAAACAGAGATAATACTTCTTGTGTTTCACCAAGTTTTCATGAGAATAAAGTGTAAAAGGAAGTAAAATGGCTGGCACAGTGAAACTTCAGTCTATTTTTACCACTGTATTACTTCTGCTGTAGTAGATGAAATTTGTATTATCTATTGTTTTTACATAAGTTATGATGACAAAGCAAAGACTAACAGGTACATCTGTGGACTTTAAAGTAATTCTACTAATTCCACAACTCAATAAAAACAGGGGCTCTGGCTGTGCTACTCCCCCCAAAAGAGAAGCAAGTGATCCCATAAAAGAATGACCTAGATAAGTCTCAATTAGCACATTTTCTTAAGAGAAACACTCCTTTTACAACTTGCTAAGACTCAGAAAAGAAGCTCAAGTCCCAACCTTTCCTAGAGACATCCAAAGGGCAGGTAGTGGCAAAATTTGGATCGCTGAGTACCTGCCCTCCACTGCTTCTCAGACTCATCTGGGAAAGTCAGCTCTCCTGACCTTCTAAATTCTTGCTCATGCCAGGAGTTTCAAATCCTCCTCAACTAACCTTTCATCAAATCACCTGAAAATCACCCAAAATCAACTGTCTGAGATATTTTTCCTCCTTCCTCTCTGGGTATCAGCACTGAACATGCCAGTTAACAGGGAAAGGTTATGAGATTAGCAATAGGAGGAAGGTGCAAAATTAAGTGTCCATGTCACCCAATAATTGGGTTGCCAACTCCTAAAATATCCATGACTGATTCTGTCCACCAGGAAGAAAATGAAAGATGTATAGTTTCAGGATGCAAAAATAATCAAAGTTTAGAAACAGAACAGAATTAAGTTTCAAATGCAATAGCAACTATATAGAAAAAAATATCTAGTGATAGAGGAAATTAAGAGAGTCAGAATCCCTAGGAAAATCATTGAACTATAGCTGTGAAAGATAAAGCAGAGAGAGAGAAAGATTAGAGAAATCTACCTTTGTTGCACTATGTATAACCAAAACACAGCATCTACTGAGTCTCCCACTACCATTAGAGCAGACACAAATTGCTTTTGTTTTTAATTAACATCTGCCTGGCTGATGTGTGAAGTCTTCTTTCCTTAATGCTTTTCACATGCCACAGAAATATTGCAACCAGAATGAAGGATTACAGATGTTTTCCAATAGCTTCCTCTAAAAGATAGGCTGAACTATGTATAAGATACATGTGATAGGCATTTGAATTCCAAACACATTTGGTAGGAACAGTTCTGTTACAGCACAGAGCATAATGAGGAGATATTCTAGACCGAGTGTTTTCAGTTTATGCTTTTAGAGTCTCTTCATTTCTCTTTCAGGAATATGCTGTGTTATTTTTAACATGGCATAATAAGCCCTTGCCTTTTCTATATCAGCTTACACATCCAGCTTCTATGGCTGCTCTCCCTACAGATGCGTTTACCCACCACAATTAGAACCTTGTCCATCATCCTTCAGAGCCCAGTTCCACCTGCCCTGTGAATCCTTTGCCAGGTGGAAAAAGAAGTCACTTCCTTGGGGCTCCACCCCCTACTGTCCACACTTCCTTGCTCCATAGGTAATCTAAGGCAGAATCTGCTTTTCCAATGCCTAAACTCATCAGTTCAGTCTCCATACTCATAGAAATGGACTGTTTCTATAACCAAAAGATATTATCTGTGGGATCAGATTAATTTAAAAGGACAGGGAGTTGGAATGCATAACAGAAACATAAATGGGACTTTCATGGGATCTAAGCCAAGACTCAGGAGAGATCAACATAAGAAATGGAAAGTCATTGGGAACCCAAAGGTCATGCTTGCCTATATTCCATCATCAAGCTACCCCAACATCTGTTTTGCTCTTTCATCACTATGGACTGACTTTTCCTGTCATCAGCATATACAGCAAAAGGGCAGGGCGGTGCTCAGGCCCACATAATTTTTGCACCTGCAGTTATGCATAAAAAACTAAATCCCTTGTTGTCACCCTTCGGGTCCCAATTCCAAGTTCCAGGGGAGATATCAAACTGTATAGACCAGTCAGTTATACACGGTGATGCAGTTTAAGTTTAGATAGTCAAGGCTACAAGTTTCAGTTAGTAGAATCACTGCAGAGGGGGCAAAGAGAGAAACATTATGAGTGAAGAAGATATCCCAAAAGATGACTCCTACAGGGACATTTTGCTGAATAGAAGGGAGGGATGAGAAGGAAGAAAGAGAAAAAAAGAGGGAATGAGGAAGGGACAAATCCAAATACATTTATTATGAGGCTTCCCCACAGTGGCATGTCAAACTGGAAAGCTGGGAACTTAGTGTCTTTCAGGGAATGCCATGAAATCCAGTGTAAATGACATCAACGATATAATTTCACAGGTAATGAGTATCTGCAAGTAAGTAGACAATATGAACTCTGACCTTGAGAATATACATGCTTATAAATAGCAGGGATTTGTGACCTAGGGAAAATTAAAAATAATTCACTGAAGACCCCGAACCTATACCAACTACATGTCAGTGGCACCTACTTCAAACAACCCAACCCATCATGTTCAATATGCACCAAAATCCACTGGGAGACAGAGGGAGAAAGCCTCTCTCACACTAATATGTAAATGTGTTCAGATCAGTAGGTGAACTTGGCACATTAGACTGACTTCATATTAATCCTTGGTATAGTAAAGGTCTCCCAAAGTATGATCCATGTCAGGCTCTCAGAAAAGAAATTTGCATATTTAACAAGACCCATGAAGTTTCTCCATGGTCGGCATCACTGTTAGCAGGTTGGGGAGGCTCTAAATTGACCCCCCAGTGATGCTTTTGCAGTGCCCACCATATTGTACAAGAGTTGGTCCCTACAGTATAAGTGATATTCTGCCACTTCCAAGATCAGGGATAAAAGAGAAAGAATCTCACTTTCTTGCTTTGCTTCTTCCTCTCCTCCCCCTGCCCTTCTTCCCTCTCTCCTTCCCTCTTTTCTTAGACCATTCCTACTGGCAGTGCATGTTATGAGCACTATGGAGAATTTCATGCAGTAAGAACTAAACCCTCTTGCCAATAACCACAAACAAGCTTCAAAGCAGATATTGCAGCTCCTTCAGAAATGGAAGTACCAAAGCCAGGCATGGTGGCATGTGCCTGTAAGCAGCAGCTTATTGAGTTGCAGCAGGGTCTGGAGATCGTAGTTCAAGTCCCACCTGGGGCAACACAGTGAGACCTAGTCCCCAAAAAATAGCTGGACATGGTGGCATGTGCCTGTGAACCTAGCTACCTGGAAAGCTGAGGCTGAGGATTGCTTGAGTCTGTGGTACCCTGGGCAAAATTAGCCTGTGGTTCCACAGGCAAAAATAGCAAGACCTAGTCTCAAAAAAAATGGAAGTACCAGATGACAGGTTGACACAACATCCTAAGAGACCAAAACAGAGCCACTAGATTCAGCCATTTCCAGAAACAGAGCCTCAGAAACTGTGTGAGGTAGTGAATATTCCTAGTTTTAACCTGCAGTAGTGGGGTTAGTTTATTTCATGCAATAAACAACAAGAATAGCCAGTATTCCAATTTGGCTCTGCCCAGCTCCTCCCATCAGGAAATGGAATCTACTTCTCCTCTATTTAAATCTGGGTTTGAAATGTGACTGGTTGAGTCACAGAGGTTGCACAAGTGACAGCTGGAACTTTTCAGTCACATCTTAGAGACTAGCAACCTCTTGGAATGCAGATGTATTCTGTGAGCACCCAAACCACACAGAGAGGCTATACAAAGGTCAACCCAGGGGGCCTAGGCATCATTTGAGGGAGCACCCCACAGAGCCCTTCAGATGAATGCAAGTCCCATAACATCATGTGAAGTAAACTGCCCAACCAACACAAAGAATCACGCAAAATAATAATAATAATAATAATAATAATAATAATAGTGTTTGTTATTTTAAGCCACTAATTTGGGGAGGGTAATTTTTATGTAACCATTGATGACCAAAATATACAATCTTAGACAAATCTATTATTTAATGACTGGATTCTGAGTATCAGTCAACAAGTGAATATAGATTCCCATTTCAGCAAAGAATAGACCTTGCACCGTCTTTGCACCCACCATGAAGCTCTTTAGTATTAGTGCCCCAATTTCATCCCTGCTTCTAATACTAACATAAAGAACTAAGGTTTACTGAGCTCTACTTGGCAACAGGCACTGTCACAAGTAATTTCCTTTTCTTAATATATGACATTTTCACAGCAGCACAGCTAGGTCCAGTGGCTAGCTCCATTCTTCACAGCCAAACTGCTTGAAGAGGTAAAGAACTTGCCCTAGTTGGCACAGAACTACCACACAGAGGGCCAGCAATGGGACCTGCGTGGTCTGACTCCATGCCATGCTCTTAATTAACCATGATGCCACACTATCCTCAACCCTACCAGATTAGATCCATTATTATCTCCATTTTAGGAAAAAGTTCTAAGGTTTAAGGACAGTGAGTCCTAGGTTTGAAGTCCACACAGTTAATACAGGGAAGAGCTGGAAGGAAAACCTCCTCGAAGGTCCATGTTCTAAAATGCTATTTTGCACTCCCAGATTTGTAGAATGTACAAACTGTAACAGGGTCTGCTCCACTGACATAATCCCACATAGGCTCTGCTATGTTAGGTATTTTTTGAACAAGGTGGGTGAATCACACACCTGTGGGGTAAGCTCAGCAGTTCTTTAATCCTTTGCATCTTCCTTTTGGAGGAGACTATCACAATTTAGAAACATTCCCTGTGGCTCTTTAAATACTCTGCAAACAGCTGACCCATTTTCAGGGACTCAAAAGAAACTCACCAAATTTAGTTCAGAGGGGAAAAAAAACCCAATTCAGCAAATTCTAATCTGCAAGAGGAGACATTTCTTCTGTAACTCCTCTCATCCTGAAAAGCCTTTGCTCTCTCATTTTAAGTGTGAATATCACCTCCATCCAAGAAATATGAGGCTTTTCTTTAACATCCATGCCCTACAAAAAGTAATAAAATAAAAGAAAGTAAAATTTCCCATATAATTCTTTATTTGATTCTCATGAATTTCTTTTAACAGCAAGTAGTATTATATGTGTGTAGTATGATGGTAGGTAAAGAACTTACTACAGCATAATAATCTGCTGAGAGATTTCTCTGTGTCTATCAGGAAGGAACAAATGATACTCACCTCTTTGGTGAAGGGGAGGCCTTTGCTCCAGGACCAGAAAAGGCAAGTTGCCTGGAGGGAGGAGAAGATGGGAGGGTCCTGGATACAGTCCCATATCAAACTAGATGATTCCAAAGAGGATCAAATCTTAAAGGACAAATCTAAATAAAGGCCATAAATACTCAACCAGCTAACCAGAGTAGATTTGAGTAGAATATTCCAGAGACAACTACTTTACAACACACTAGGTTTTCCAAATTGCAGATAAGTAGTCCTTGGGGCTTTGGTGCTTTGAGGGTCATCAAGCTAGATTTCTCAGGCCCGAGCTGGCCCCATAGCCAGAGCCTCTAAGGAGAAGGAGTGATGGAGACCTAAGGCCCTAGTGCTATGTACACCTCAGTGATCATCCCACTGTAAGACTTTGCACTGTGATAACCACAGTGAACCTTCAGACAGATGAAACTTGTCATTTTCCTAGACCACATTAACCAGCTCTCTAATCAGAAAGGGAGACGACCCCACCACTCCCACCCATGTATACACACAAATGACTGGTAGAGTCTTCCTTGCAACTTTAGCAGGTGGGGCCTGAGCTGGGTTTCTTATTTTCAGATTCATATAAAAACATGGTGTTGCTTATCATGAAATAAACATGACATATTATGAAATAAACATGCCTTCTGCAATGCATACCCTCCCCTTGCAACCCCTCTCACACACATATCACAAATGCTTACTTTCACTTAAATCTCAATTTATTTGATATCAGCCTCTCCTCTCCTTCTCTAGGTCCTCTGACATCTTTCCTGTTGCACAGTTTACCTTTGGGTACACAACTTTTATTTTCTCTACACATTTGCCTGTTGCAGCCTCTGAAGTCTTTCAGAAAATCTTTATTTCCATGACACAGCATTTTTCTCCTTCGGTCACATTTACAGACTATCTGTAAAATCTTCCAAGCTCTGGTTGATAAACTAGAGCCCACAGGTCAAATCCTGCCCACAGTTTGTGTTTGTGCATAGGTTTCATGGGAACCCAGTTTCTCCCACTCAGTCATGAATGGCCTATGTGCATTGTTGTGGCATATTTGAGTCTGGGCAACAAGACTCCTCAAAACCTGAGAAAAGTTCCAGGAAAAGTTTGCTAATCTCTGGCCCAGCAGCAGGAAAATACATTCTGTACTGCATAATATCAAGTTGAGATGATCCACTGTGGGTAATGTTTTAATAGAGGTCAATGCATAGTGTTCTGGGAGCACCATTTGGTTTTAAAAGGTTCCATGTGTAAGGATGACAGCTGCCATCTAGACAAAGCTGAGCAAGTAGCAACCAACTGTTCAAGCTGTATTTAGTCAAAACTGAGACTTTTATGGAAAATAATATGATGCTGATTTATTCTCTATCAGAACCACCAAACAACACCTAACAAACTCAGTATTATAGAAGAAAACATTCATTTATTGGTTTATTGTAGAAATGATACTTTAGACACTTGTGAGTGTTGCTGGGGAAGAAAAGGTCTGGAAATGTAATAGGAACTTTAGGGGAAAGTCACTAGGCAGTCTTTCTGGCCCAGGGGATGAGCAGAGGATGAAGCCAGGTGGGTACAGAACATGTACTCTGATGCCTAAGTTGACATTAACTGTGATGCCACCTTCCCTGTTAAATAGCAAAAGTCCTAATTAATTTTAAAGATGTAACTGACTTCATGAAATGGTTCATGAATTGGAGACCATTCCATCTAGCAAATAGGAAGGTGTTCTGAGAGCTGAACAAAATAAAAAGTTTGTTTACGCAGAAAGAAGGCAAGATAAAGGCATTTTTTCGGGCTTAGATAACTACCTAGGAGGAATGGAAACAGGTCTTGTGACAGATTATCTTATCCTCTCTTAAGAACACAAAACATGACCATAAAATTCCACACTGACTACATTTCTAGGAAGGTGGCAATGACAGTTATGTTAGATATAAAATCATGATGGGCTTAGCACAAGCACCTCCATTTTGGGACTGTCGCTTTCTTTTAAACACACCCATTTAAAGGACAAAAATTTACCCCAAAATTCTTCCCTTTGGAGCAAATACAATAATTTACCTCATAGGAGTGAAATGGGTACTCAAACTCATCTTTATCCTTGTTCGTAAGGACAATGATAGTCTAGTTTTATTTTTCTTCAGGAGACCTGTCTCATTCAAATAAGTGTCCAACTCTGAATTTTAATGGGTTTTTGTTTGTTTGTTTGTTTGTTTGTTTACAACTCAGTCTGGATATTTTGCCCATGGAACCACAGACTCACATTACCCATGGTACCATGGACTCAAGCGATCCCCAGTCTCAGCTTCCCAGGTAGCTGGGATTACAGGCGTGCCACCATGCCCACCTAGGTCTCACTATGTTGCCCCGAGTGGTCTTGAACCCACGGACTCAAGCAATTCCTAGTCCTGGCCTCGCTCCAAAGGCTGCGACTAAAGGCATGCACCACCATGCCCGGACTTGAATTTTACTGGTTTTGACTATATATCTTTGCAAAACTTCCTGAATAGTGATTGGGTGGGTGAGGATTTTAAAACACATTTGCAAATATTTAATACATCTCTCACAAAATGTGGCATCTAATCCAACCTATCCCTTGCATTTGAGCTAATTGCCTTCATCAAAGGGACAAAATACAACAGAAAGGACATTGTGAGCAGCACATAAAAAGCAAAGCAATTTATACTTGACTTTTTCTCTCCCTTTAAAACATGCACCTTTTGGAAGGTGACTGGACATTTATGAGGGTGGTATGATATATACTATGGCTGAAGTGAGAAATTGTACATCTGAAATCTATACAATTTTGTAAACTAATAAAAAGAAAAACAATAATAATGAGGGAAAGGAATCATGTAGAATTGTGTTTAATATGCAAAATAAGAATGCTTAAAAGAGAATCTCAGTTACCAAGTATTTGTTAATAATGTTACATGAATGACAATAATAATAAGTATACCTGCCTCCCAGATGTGTCTTTTTAAAAGGTGGGTGGGAAGTCATCAAAAATCTATCTATAAAAAGACTAGGCATGGTGGCGCATGCCTGTAGGAGGCAGCCTAGGAAACCACGGCCGGAGCCAGGGGTCTTGGTTTGAATCCCACTGGGGGCACATAGAGAAACCTAGTCCCAAAAAAATAGCTGGGTGTGGTGGTGCGTGCCTATAATCCCAGCTACCTGGGAAGCTGAGGCTGGGATTGCTTGAGTCTGTGGTACCCCGGGTAACATGAGCCTGTGGTTCCACTGGCAAAAATAGCGAGACCTAGTCTCAAAAAACAAAATCTTTCTATAAAAATAAAAGTCTCTGGAAAAAATTTGGGAAAACAAAAGAATTCATGACCACTGGGCTATACAATATCAGACATTAAATGTATTTCTCCTTTCTGTTTACTAATGGTAAATCATCACTATTTGTGCAGCAAGAGGACCTATAATGCCACAAACATTATTTTGAAATAATCAACTTGGAGGCCTATGTCCTAACCTAGAATAAAAACAATTCTCTCAATGTCTGACATATTCAAAGCCCTCAATCTGTGTTTCTAATGATTTGTGAGAACACTTGAAAAAGAAGCCCAGAAAGCCTGAAGCCACTATGTTGGTGAGATTCGTGGAGAGACCCACAAAGCAGGGGGGAGCTATATGAAAAGCCCCTGGTGGCCCAGAGCCCCAGTCAAGATTCCCAGGCTGGCTAGAAGCAGATTTTAAATGATTCACTCTACCCTCCCAGCTGCCCCATCCTGCACCAAGTAGAGCAGAAATGAGCTTTCTCTGCCAAGCCCTGTTCAGACTATAGATTTGTGAGCGGCATAAATGTTGCTGAGGGATAAGTCATGAGTTCTGAGGTGGCTTGTTATGTAGGCACTAGTAACTGAAACAGGATGTACAGCATTTTTTCCTAATAAGTTTTACAGACATCTAACTCAGAACAGTTAGGATAAGCTGCCAAAATCAAAAATGTTTTTCTAAAGATCACAGCAAAAGATTCTCTTCCTTGTCATTCATCTGTCCATCCAACAGTTATTTATGGCATGTCTACTTCATGTACTGGCAGTTCAGTGGTACAAATAGAAGTGATTTCTGCCTTGATGGTACTTTCAGATTATGGTGGTTTGAAAGACATTTTTAAAGGAGCAGTTTATGAGAGTTCCTAAAGGGGAAGCCCAGGATGCTTTGAGCTCTTCTCAGATAATGTCCATTCTGAAAATTTCTTAAAGACACATTCCCCTTAATTAGGAAAAATCTTTTTAGATACCAGCAATGTGTCAGATATAAAGAGCAAAAGAAAAGATATCACTTTACAAACTCAGCAGGTGCCAGTTTCTTGGGTTACAGAGGCAACTTTCAACTGTGGCTAGCAGCTGTCCTTTCCCTGGATCAAGCATACATGGACAAATGCTAATTGTAAGCTTGTTCCTGCACCTACTTTGAAATTATTTGTAGTGATGAAACCATAAGATCACCCTGTTTAAGAAATAGTGCTGCGCAGAGTGGCCAGAGTTTAGTGGCAAATCGAAATGACTCACAAGATCTTTATTGGAAGCTAAAAGCTTTCTCATCAGGCTGCTGATAATGAAGTTTGCTAACCATCCTGGTGCATAAAGTCGAGTTATGAAAACTGATTCCTTCTAATTATCAAGGGGTCGGGTTTTTTCCACTACTCTCAAAATGTAAGCACTGAAGCGATTTGAAAACTCGTTGTCCAGAATTTAAACTGCCTATTGCCAAGGCTCAGTGGCTACCACAGGAATGAACGGAAGTGCTTAAAATCTCCGGACTGTGTGATGACAGGTAACCCATCCACCGTTTGCTCGGTCAAGTACAACTGTGCAATTAAAATAAATGGTGGCACATAAAAGGCTGACTGAGGAAAATTTGGGCTGTAAGCAGACTGCCAGTTTGTTAGAAGGAGGTGCCAGGCAAGGTGAGGCAAACAATGAAGAGAAAATACACACACACACACACACACACACACACACATACACACACACACACATACACGCTGCTACATACTCTCAGAGTTTATAGTCTGGTCTATAGCAGAAGACAGGTCAGTAGGCATCAATATTAAGTTCAGAGAAGCTGTGTTTCAGAATGGTATGGGCTGGGGACAATTAGCCCAAGAAAACAGACTCTCAGCTAATGGTTGTATAGTAGTCAGGAAGGCCAAGATGAGGGGAGTTGTGGGAAGCAAGCAATGTTAAGACTGAGTCAGGTACAGGTTAAGATGCAGGAGAAACTCATAATATTTGAAGGCCTGACCATTCAGAACAGCTGGAAGATTAGGAAGCAAAATGATGAAAGATGAGACTGACAGGGAAAGGCTCAAACAGATCATGAGAAGACTTGACAATCATTTTCAACAGGTTGAACTTTCTAGTCCTTAGATTCATTTCTAACACAAAATTGCCAGGTTCTGCCAGCACCCAGAAACAATTTTCTTTTAAAAAAAAGATATCCACTTTTAAAGGATCTTTTAAAAATGGACCAAGGGAAAAACCAGTTGTCTGGTCTCAGGTTAAGAAGGCAGAGAACATGGAGTCCCTGTTCTCATGTTCACAGCTCTTTCTTGTAAGACTGGTAGCTATTTCTGCCTTCAAACTTCACCCTGACCTCTCTCTGCCCAGCAGACTGGAGCAGGAGGCCGCAGAATGTAGTCTGAAAGCTGGGAAAAAATTACTTTCCATTCTCCAAAGGAAATGACTATGCCAGATAAGCACAGGGGTAGGTAAATATTGAGAGAGTTTATAACTGCCTAAGATTTTCTCTTTAAATTTAAGAAAGACTACGGAATGAAAAGACTAGTTCTTTTTATCTGGGTCTCATAAAAGTCATGTATCTTACAATTAAACACACAGCATATGTGACTACACCACCAGCACTGGATAATAAACATTTTTCACTGTGTGTAAAGCAGTTAAATAAAGTGGTTACACATCAGTAAATTGATTAAGCAACAGGTCACCCTGTTTGCAGGAAAGGCCTACACAAATTGTAGGATATCTCTTAGACTGAGTGCTGGAGTTTCAGTGTACCTAGACAACAGATGTGCATTAAATACAAGTTATAGTACAGGGTACATTCAAGCACAGGTCTAATGACATGGGACAAAGAGGGTTTCTGGAACAAAGGCAATTCTCATTTCTGGAAAAACTTCAAACTTCTCTGTTTCCTGAACCAATCAGACAAAACTCACAATAAAATAAACCCTTAACTTAAAACTGTCTTAGCAAAAAGACAAGTGTATGAGCTTTGTACTACAGCTAAAACAAATTACCACAAACCTACTGACTTATGATTACAAATAATATAATATCTTACAATTCTGAAGATTTCAGAAGTCCAAAAGGAGTCTTGTGGAATAAAGTAAAAGTCAGGAAAACTGTTCTTTCTGGTGCTCCAGGGAGGTTCTAGCTTGAAGAAGCTTCCCATAGACTTTGATTCATGGCCCCCTTCCCATCTCCGTTTTGGACTCTCTGGCCTCCCTCTTTCCCTTATAGGGACCCTTGTATTTATGCTGAGCTCACCCAAGATAATGCCCATATTGTAAGACCCTTAAATTAATCATGTCTCAAACTCTCCTGCTGTCATATATGGTAGTATATTCGCAGGGTCTAGAGATTACAACATGGACATCTGGGGTAGGAGGAGAGGGCTTTATTCTGCTGACTACAAGGGAAGCAAAATCCATAAGCTCTGAGGGCATGACTGGATTGTTCAACATTACCCACTACATACTATGTGACTTGTTATCAGTACTCAATTATTGAGTGATTGAGTAAATGGATAAACTAACAAGGAAATACAGTGTCAATTACTACTTAAGATAACTCACATTCATGTTTTTAAACTCATGATCACACCATTCCTTCTCTCTAAAACACACACACATATACAAATTCAGCATCCATGTGGTGTAAAAATATTCTATGGGTTCATAGATAAATACCCACCAGATCATTTAGGAGAGTGTGGCTTTCTACAGCCCAAACAAACAGGGTGTAGAGTGAAATTTTCACTTATTTATAAGCTCATTTGGATAAACTATGGACACAGTCTCCTAAAGATCATTCTCAGAAAAATGGCTATACTTTATCCCAAAGTAACAACTAGGAATCAATTAGAGCCATTCTCTTGAATGGGAGTTATTATTGGTGCTAATCTGTGAAAAGTTCAATTGTGAGGAAGGTTAGCAACCCCCAATAACACACCCATAAGGTTTATTAGGCTTCTGCCAACACCTTCCGGCTGCCTTAATTGCTTCTTTGAGGTCTGTTTCACACAGAGAATGGAATTGTTTTCAGTGTTCTAGTTCAGTTTTTTCAGCATCAGTTAGAATAGGCAGGAAGAATACAGAAAACATAAGTTAGTCTACTAAACCTGTAAGAGAAATATTTCTGTTACTTACAAAATATTGTACAAGTAAAATCAATAGAATGGAACCTGAAGCCCAAATCTGTCTTACTCAAGTCTGCTACATTTTTAGTATATCACACACTGACCCACAGCAAAAGTCAGCCCTCAGGAATAAGACTAGCCTATATTAGTCAACAAATACTGTGCTGTTCTTCCTATGTCCTGACCCCTTTCAGCAGTCATTGCTCTTGTGCTCCTAGGGAGTCCAACCATTCTGCCACTCACACCTATTACTGTAGAAAACATTCAGTGAACAACCTTAAATGACAACTATAGCCAGAATGTATTATTCTGTGCCTGAACCTGTGTTAAAATAGCTCAGGTATATTATTATACATAAAATATTTTCATATATAATTAGTGATGTTGAGGTCTGAGAAGTCACCAGCAAAACCAGAGCCTGAGTTATGAAGTCTGATGCCCCTCTGAGTTACAAGCCTATCTGTTCCACCACATTGCCTTTGAAACCATAACTTACAACTTCATCATTCCCATCATAGTGTCACTAAATGGAATACAATATTGACTTTGCCATATAAACAAAGCACATCAGGGAGGGAATGGAGACAGCAAATGAACAAGGAGCCTTTAGTTGAGGGAAGGAAAGACTTTCTGTAAACAAAGTCCTCTTATACTTCATTTTCAAAGAATTTCTTTATAGCAGCAAGGATTCTATAAAACACATGTGTCAATACTGTTTTTATGCTTTCTATGCCTTGGGGTAAAGGAGCTTGGTAGAAATGATGCCTTCCATCATGAAAACAACCTTGATGATAAGAGATATATGAGAGAAGATGGATCCAACATCAGCTTCCAGCATTGCAAAGCCTTTCACTCCTCCAGATGCCCCACAACATCTTAAGAAACTAGGCTAGCAGTTTCCTAAGAGATTTTCTCACAGGAGGTTCATTATTTTTTCAATGAGGTTGGAGTAAGAATTCTCTGTTGGAAACAGCCTTCTCCTGTTCAGCTTCAAGCTATTTCCAGTCTCAGATCTCCAGGGCAGAGTGCTGATTCATAAATGCCCCTTTGCAAAATCTGGGAAGGATATGGTATGCAGGGAAAGAAGACTTTTTACAGATATTTGGGTCAAGAAGTCATAAAAGATTCTAGAAAGGCCTATGGGTGTTTTTCTTTTCTTTTCTTTTCTTTTTTCCTCCCTCAGTCAGTAAAACCTCCCAAGAGTTTACCAAATTCTTTTTACACAACAAAAACTGAAAGAGTGAAAAATAGGAATTCCAAGATCTTAATTTATAGGACTATGAGAAAAAATCTTTTTCTCTGAAATTAAGCAGAGACGCAAGCTAATGTCACACAACCAGCAGTAAACAATCTTGAAACTGGACAAATCAACCATGGCAAGGACATTTGTTCTCCTTGAGAAGAGACAGAAAATTATACAGTTATCAAAGAGTAAATCTCTAGCCTGCAACTCAGGACAATGGGGAAAATTTCTCATGGATGAAATGAGTACACAGAAAATTCCTCATTGAGCAGTATATACTTCCCAGGGACTATGGAGCCTGAGCTTGGGAAGAGTCAATGTCAAAGGCAACAAAAGGCTGCCGGATGAAGCTTAATTCCTCAAAAATGTGATTTTCATATCTTGCGAAATTCAGAGTTGAAGAGAAGAGTTAAATCTTGCAATGAGAAATCTCCTGAAGTTCTTATTTCTACTCTCTGCTGATTATAGTACTCAAAAAAAAATCCAAACTGAATGGCCTGAGGGACATGTGCAATGAAAATTCTAGCTCATCTGGCTGACACCAGGAGAGGGTTAAATTATAGAGTTAGTTGTGTGCTCTGGGCTCCCACACTGGCCCAGCCACTGGCTCCACAGGGTATCAATCTTAGGTCTTATTTTTCTTCTCTACAAAAAAAAAAAAAAAAAAAAAAAAGGATTTTTATTAGATCATTTCTAGCATTTCTTAACTCCCTTACAATCCACATTTCTAACTTTTTCTGGTCCTCTTGCTTTCCCCTCTGTCAAATTCTTCTCCCTCACTTTTGTTACTTGCTTACTACATTCCAAGGCAAAAGACTGTCTCAGGTACTTCTATAATGCTAGTTATCTGTAAATACACTGAGACAAAGCCAAGAAGATAAAGCGAGGGTTGTTTTCACTTAGCAGAGGCAGAAATCTAAGAAATAAAAGCACTTGCCCAGGACCCAGAGCTATAAACAGGACCGAGAGCTATAAAGCTCACATTCACTGCAGACCACACCCCATTGTCTTCCTGTAGTCTGGACCTCTATAGGTCTCAGAGCAAATGGCTCTCTTACTCAGCTTGAAACCCCAAAGAACCAATCTCTGCTATCCAACAAAACTTACATTTCTCCACGGCCTCCTCAGCCTTTCACAGAACCTTCTTTATAAGTGATAGAGGACTTAGTGCCTATCCCAACCCACTCAAAAAAAGAGGAAGAAAATGAAGCACTAACTGGGGTAGGAAATGGGGGCCATTCTCATAAAAAAAAATTTACAGATATGGCCAAATACAGCTTGTCAATACCCACCACTGTTTTTCAGATAATTTTTCCACAATAAAAGGAATATAGGTTTGTTTTGAATACTTTGGAAGTATAAAGTAAAATAGAACAAGAAAGGAATCTAAGAAAGTTTTGTGGTTAAAGGGTGAGCATGACTCTGATTCCATTACCAACTACACTGTCCCCTTGGAAATCTGTGAAGTCTCTCTAAATCTAATTCTTACTCTGCCCTCCAGCATAGTCCATGGAAAGTGCCTCACACTGTGCCTGGCACACCGCTAACTCCAAACAAATGATGGCAGTTATGACTTCACCCAGTCATGCTACGTGTGCCCTGTGACAGCTGGCTGCTAATATCTCTGACAAAGAAAACACTGATGGAGACAGCAAGAACTATAGACATAACAAGTACCATGTCTAATTTGACTATATCAACACATCTTACACAGTTTCAATCACACAAGAGCTACTCTATAAATATAAACAAACAAATGGATATTTTTTGAATATGTAATGAATGAATATGTAAATAAGAGGGTAACTATCCAGCTTTAATTAACCAAGGTGTTAGACCAGGTTTAACCTCCCCAGTCAGTTTTTTCTGCCCCAGCCTTCTGGAAGCAGCCAAGCACATGCCTCCTTTGTTAGCTGGAACTAACCTCAATTATCTGGGAGACCAGAGTTCAAAGTCTGTCTGTATCTCTAACTAGAGGCTATTATTAATGGGGATGAAGTGCAGAGTTTATCAATATACCCCTCGTTCAAGAAAAGAAAACCAAGGACCAGAGAAGAGAAATTATTTATCCTAATTCCCTGCACCAACTAGGAGGCAGGCAGGCAGATGACATAGATAGGACCTTCTGGTTCTAGGGGTCTTGACTACAGTGGTTCCTTCTGACCACTACGTAGCTGCAAATGGGTCCCCCCCATTGCAACAACCTTCTGTGTGCACTCTTCCCTGCTCCTTTTCCCAAAGCCAGTTGTGCCAGACTGCACTGAGGATTTTGGACAGCAGAGGGGGCTGCTGAGCCAACTCGGGTTTTTCTGGTAAGGAGGGGGCTGTGTGACATCTGAGTTACTCTTTCCCTCCTGAGTTCTGGAAAACTGCAAGGTGGCAGTAGTATAGAATAACCTAGGAAGCTACAGTACAAAATATAATTCACGAGGAGCATGTGCCTTAGTCCTAGTTCTGCCAATAACAACTTGTCATTCCCGGAACATTCTTTCACAGAAATGTAAAAAAATCCTAGCTCAGGGATCTCAAACCTGGCTGCACATCAGAACCTACCAGATGTTTATGAAAAATATGCAGTCCAGGGGCCCATCTCAAATCTCTTAAACCTAGAATCTCCACAGGTGGAACCTGGAAATCTCTATTTTTACCAGTTAAGATCTCAGAACTTCCTCACATGCTCACGTTTGGGTACCACTAAACTTGAGAAACTAGAAAACTCAAAATGTGTCAGTCTCTTGCTTCCATAAAATATCACTGCATTTCTTTCTGTATCACTGGTAACTGACTGCCTAAAGAACTGTTTGAAGGTCATGCTACAACTAGAAATAGAACATGAGCCACAAATACCAGCCACATACATAATTACATACTTTCTAGAACCACTTTAAAAAATTAAAGGAAACTGCTAAAATTAATGCCATTAATGTATCTTATTTAAACCAATATATGCACACTATTATCATTTCAACTTGTAATCAATATAAAAAAATAATTGTGATATTTCCCAACAACTTCTTTGCTAGGTCATAATGATCTGTTACATAATTTACCCATATCGCACATGTGAGTTTTAAGACATTTCAAAAGCTAAGTAGCCACAGGTGATGAGAGAGGCTACCACATTAGTCAGAGCTAAGATACATCACTAGGAAATGCCCACAGTGAACCAGAAATTGGATAGGGAAGTATATATGCCATAGGATTATCATCACTAGAATACATACCAATTGGTCAATTTTATAGTTCTCTAGAGAGAACTAGAATCTTTATTCAAGAAAAATTGTCTTCTTGATTCAGGGTCAACATAATGGTTCTATTGAAAGGCTATTGATTGGTAAGATTGATTCTTCAATCTTACTGTGAGGAACAACTTGTTGATACAATACAAAAGTTGGGGAGAGGAGGATCAATGGCTATGAAAATCATACTGCAGTCAGTAATTATAGTAGATTGTATGCTTAAAATGCATCACTTTAAAAAGCACTGTACCATCCATTCTTATGTCCTCTTTCTAATCTACAGGCAGGCAGGGTGGATGCATGTCCCCCTTTTACACTGGGGAGCTAAGGAGAGACTTAGGAGTTGGCCTAAGTCTCCTAGCCAGCAGTAATTAACACCATTTCTCCACATGAAGCTCCCTGATCCATATGGGAATTCAACCTTGGCCTCATTATCAGCAAGTTCTCTGCTACTTACCTGGAGCAGCTATAAATATTATTAATTCACTTTTCAAAGACCTTTCCTCTTCTAACAGATTAAGTTCCAGTCAGTTTCCTATTCCACCAACCTCTGTGTCTTTGTCCATGTCTGTGCTTCCTCTGCTTTCTCTAATCATAGGTCTCTCTGGAAGGTGTAAATGCCTTTGCCTCAGGCAAGGATGCCTTTTATACAGCACCATGTGGAGTCACAAAACAGCTTATAAAGTGGGAGTAGCACTTTCTCTGCCAGTGAGTCCAGATAGCAACTTGCAAAGTCATTCAGAGTGGTAGAAAGGGCTTCCAGCAGGAAAGTGGTATGATAAGGATGGCGTACAAGGCAGGTAAGAGTTGAAATGGAGAGCAAGTGAGAAATAAAAAAGGAAGATGGGAATAACAATAACATCCCATAGCAGCAAATTTTGGTAGTTGGCTTGCATTACTTCCTCCAGCATACCAAAGTGTCCCTGTCATCACTCATATACATCACCAGCCTTTATACTCTGCATCATGTGGGTCATCTCAGATGCTTCATCCTTGCTTGTCCCCACACCAGTTTGACTAGACAGTCCATAATAGCACAAGCCTTGACAGTACTCTTCACCATGCTATAGGTATGACCAACACACTTGGCTCATAGTAAACATTCATCAACTATTAGTTTAATGAAAAGGGGATTGGGTTAAGTACTTAGTATCTTAGACAGTTTCTACCACTAAATCTTCACATTAACCCCTATCATCTGAATTTGAAAGGCTCCTATAACCTAGGTGCAGGAAAATAAGTTTATAATCTGCACACTGTAAAATGTCTAATGATATCCTAATTCCTAAATCGAAGATCCTTTATTCATTCCTTCCTCATTCCTCACTCATTCTAGACTTGCTTATTGATTCTGGGTATCTCCTAGAAAATAGCCTTTGTATTTCACTTATTCAGTCATTCAACAAGAGGTTCCTGAGTACCAACTATGTGCCCATCCTAATTTAGGCACTGGGGGTGCAAATTTTTGGTGGTCAAGCAGTAACAGCAAAGAGTCCCAATGCAGAAATGCTGACTTTCCCCCGTATTTCTTCTTTTGCTCCTCCACTGGCTCACCCCCATTTTCCTTCAGTCCCTCAAATGGAACTGTCTCTGATGTCCAACTTGAGGGACTCCATCTACACACATTTCCACCTGAAGACTTTAAACTCCCCACACACACACACACACACACTGCTTCTTTAGCAGTTATCACATACAAATGCTTCCAAATCTATCTCTTCTAAGACTGGCCTTTCTCCTAATAGCCACACCTATACCTTTTTTCTGTAGGCCCTCCTGTCATCATCTCATCTTAACTCAGCAACCTAAAATTAAATACATCATGTACTCTACCCTCCCAAACTAACTCAAATTCCCAACATCTACTCTCTCAGAGAAGTTGCAAGGGAGAAATCCTCAATAGTGTTTATCCTCAATTAGGTTTACAAACAATAAACATACTACCAGATGTCTCATTCACATTCCATTGTTATTCTGATTTCCATAGAGGACAGGGTTAGAGTCTTGGACAATCTATCAGCTACTCCTACAGGGCAGGAAAGGGCTGAAGGACTTAGGTTTCCCTGCAGGAGCAATTAAGTCACTATACAATATTTAAGCCTCTGTTGGGTGATTGCACTTTAACCCCCAGGTAGGAATGGGCTGCAATCACCAAGATAAACTTTAAGACAAACACACTTCTAGTACAAATTCAAAAGTGTTCCATGGAATTTCAGTTGCAGAAACAAATGGGAAATACTGGTCTAGGGGATTTAGGTGAAAGGGATGCAGAAATTATTATACTTTAGAATAAAAAGAACAATTGCAAGTCAGCTCACCCCCAATTTCTAGCAGAGAAATTCTCTCCACTGCAGAAAAAGTCACATGAATTCATCAAAGGCCACTGCTAACCAGAAACAATATTCTTTGAGTAAGAAAGCGGTGATTGAGGCTTGTTTTCTGGCTTGATGAGAAGGGAGATGCAGGTGACCAGGAAATTTCTAGATGTCTTCTACTAACCATAGTCAACAAGTATCCACATTTTCTTTTGGTGGTCAAATCAGTTCTACAGGCCTCAGCTTGGTATTCTTAGGTATGATAACTCTCATTCTACAAATCACAAGACCAGTGTTGAACTTCTTCCAGTAACCTCTAAGAACTATGGACATAACCAGCAGAGTTCAGTCAGGGGGAAAAAAATCACCAAGCACATACAAAATAATTAGAAACGAGGCCTGACATAGCTGGAAAGTAAAGGCAAGGAGAGAAAACCAGATCAGAAGAACCATTAACCTTTCACTCAGGGTTGCAACTAGTCTCAAAGAGAAGCACAGAGGAGGAATGTGGGGGAGGAACTAGGAAACCTGAGAAAGTTGTTGCCTTGGTGTTAGTCACTTCTGTGGGTTCAAGCATCTGGTGTGAGATTATTGATGCACAGTCAGGAAGACCTGAGGAGTGTGCCAAGGACAGAATGGCATTCTTCTGGCAATTATCTAAACTCAACATATCACAATGACTAAAAGTAATGGCTAACCCACTGTGTCCACCCTCCCAAGTGTACTAATGCTCCCCTTTGGGCCAGCCTATATAGGGAAGGTAACACACAGGGAAGGGAATCAGTTACCTGAGATACAATTCCCAACAGAAGCAATATAGTCTTTTTGCTTGTTTGAGTTTTACAAATTTCTAGCAGTTGGCTCCCCTCTATCAAGTATCGCCAGCGTAGTGCACTTACCACCAAATTACCCATAACCCACTTTGCTTCCTTTCCTCTTTGTTCTTAAACCTCCTCTACCCTTTCCTCTCTCTGGTACTTCAGTTCTATAGTCAGTTTTCAAGTCTTAATTTTTAAGTTTATATTTATTTGACCCTTAGTTTGGTTTCTCTATATTCCACATATTAAGGACATGGTCCGGTATTTCTCTTTCTCCTGACCTATTTCACTTAGCATCATCCCTTCCAGTTTGATCCATGTTGTCACAAATGGCATGAATTTATCTCTTTTGATTGCTGAGTAATATTCCATTATGTACATATGCCATATCCTCTTGATCCACTTATCTGTTTTGGAGTGTTTAGGTTGTTTACCTAATCTTGCTAATTGTAAATATCACTGCAATAAACATGGGAGTGCAAATTTTCTTTTGAGTTGGTGTTTTTGAATTTTGGGGTAGGTGCCTAGCAGTAGAATTACTGGATCATATGGGAGATCCATTTTTAAGCTTTTGAGATACTTCCATGCTGTTTTCCACAAAATCTATACCAGTCTGTATTCCCACCAGCAGTATATGAGAGGTTCTTTTTCTCTACATCTTCATGAGCACTTATTGTTTCTGATATTTTTGATATGGGCCATTCTCACATATATGAGGTGGTATCTCATATTCTTGATTTGCAATTCCCTGATAAGTAATGATGAACATCTTTTCATGGATCTGTTTGCTGCCTATATGTCTTCTTAGGGTAAGTGTCTGTTTAGTTCTATTTTTACATTGATTATTTTTTTCTTTTTATTCAGTTGTATGAGTTCTTTGAGCATCTCCAATATCAGTCCCTTGTGAGATATATGTAAATATTTTATCCCATTCATTAGGGTGCCTTGGTTTTGTTAGTTTCTTTTATTGTGCAGACCTTTTTAGTTTGATGTAATCCAAACTGTTTATGGGGTCATTTTCCTTGCTGTTGGAGACGAATCCCTAAAGAGATCACTAACAGCTATGTCATAAGGGGTTTTTGTCTGTTTTCTTCTATGTATTTTATGGTTTTAGGTCTTACAGCCAAGTCTTTTATCCATTTTGAATTGAGTTTTTGTATAATACTGTTCTAATTTCATTTTTTTTTTTTTTGCATGTGACTGTCCAATTTTCCCAACACCGCTTACTGAGGAGGTTATCCTTGTCCTGATATATGTTTTTGGCCCCTTTGTCATAGATTAACTGTACATATATATAGGATTTTTTCTGGGTTCTCAATGCTTTTTGAGTAGTCTTTGCTTCTCTTTGTATTACTTGTGCTATTTTCAGTCTCTGTGTACTATTCCAGACTGTTTTAATTATTATGTTTTAATTTAGTTATATTAAATTGTAATTTAATAATTACATGATTATTTATATACTATAAATTATATATAATTTACAATATAGTTTGAAGTCAGGAAGTGTGATGCCTACTTTTTTGTCAGGACTGCTTGGGTCACTGGGTTCTCTTGTGATTCCATATGAATTTCAGTAGTGTTTGTTCCAGTTCTTTTAAGAATGCCATTAATATTTTTACTCAATTGCATTGACAGGAGACATTTTTGGTTGTCACAACTTGGAGGGTAAGGGTTGTTAAAACATAAGCTGAATCAAAGTTTAAATGTTAAGTGTATAATTGACCAAAAATCTACTCGAATCAGATAATATCAAACCAGAAGTAATTAGAAGTGCAAAGCTGAGAAGAGCTAGACACAAGAAAAGTATATATAATTTGCAAAAAAAAAAAAAAAAAGCAAGGAACTTTACTTGATTGGTTTTGGATTAATGGTTGCTTTATTTGGGAATGCTTAGTTGGCTGTTTGTGATAGGTTGTCCTTAGGTTTTGATTTCTTAACCTTGAGACATTTATAGCTCAGGTTTTGTTTGGCTTATATAGGCTGTTATGTCACTAGAAACACCTCAATTTAATGGTCTCCTTGCTTAATTTAATAGGGTGCTACTGGATCTAGTGGATAGAGGTCAGGGATGCTGCTAAACATTGTATAGTGCCTTAGACACTCCCACTAGCTCCTGAAAAGAATGATCTCATCAAAAATGTCAACACGATTGAGAAGCCCAGATATAGAAGGATAACTTTTATCACTAAAAATATCTACAATGGCTAAAATTGCTCTGTAGGAAATAGTGCACATGTGTATGTGTAGGAATCTATATTCAACCCCTCACCCCCAAAAAAGTTTGCAAACTTTCTTTTAATTCACTAAACTCATTACGAATCAGAGTTTCATAATAGCAATTTCTACAACCCTGAGGAGATATGACAAAGTTCAGGTCACATTTTGAGGGGAAGAGTACTCAGAAATATTAAGTGATTTTTCCAAGATTCCACAGAACCCTAAGCCCTAAAGCACAACTGCTAAACACATGCTGATTATCGTAAAGTCAACTTGTCTGCCCTCTCCTGCCTGGCAAATACCACATTTAGATTGCAGTGAGTTTGAGTTTCCAAAAGGAGATTGAAAGTTTTCACAACTGATTAGCATCCGATAGAAAGCAACAGATTTCTTTAAGCTTGAGATGCAAATAGCCAAAGATTGTCAAGGGACCTGAAGGTCTGGAGAATTTGATAGAAGATCAAATTCCCAGCATTTCCAGGGCTATTGACTTCACCTGCAAAGTCACAGGAAGGTTCTGACCACTCTCCATGAGGGATAAAGCTGTGATAGACCCTAGGCTCTACAAACTTGGGCTAATTGGACTGTACCCTCTCAGCAAGTTTATTATTGCCACCCCCATGCCAGAGAACACAACAGGTGGGTAGAAATGTCTTCAATCCACCACTAACCCAGACTTCTTTAATATTCCCCAATTTGGATTGCTATGTGTAAGCTCTGGGTACCATGTCAGAATTGTTCTGCTAATTAGCCATACGAGCAGGAAGGAAAGGTCAGGAATTAAGTCAAATCTCCTTGCAGGTGCCCCTTAAAATTCCATCTGAAAGTGAGCCCAGGCCTCAAAAAGGTTTAAAAGAGTTGAACTCTTTTATCAGATGGTTAAGGAAACCAGGGAGGAAGTTGCTGTTAATTACTGCTCGGACTTTGGAGCATGAGCTACATTGATTTTGAAAGAAGTGATTGCTAAACTGCTTCTCTTGCACCAGCAGCCAGGACCAGAGCCACGGCTGACTACTTTTTTCTTTTTTCTTTTTTCCTATAACGGCAATTTCCAGCCAGGTGGCCATGTCTATTGGGGGACTGAAGTGCAGCCTGCTGTCACAACGGATTTTCCACTCACACATGTGGAGCTATATTTGCATGTCTCCTGTCATTAGTTTTCTAAAGGGCATCACATTCACTTCTTCCTCACTGTCCAAGAGTCGTCATAGGAAGGCCTCCACCAGAATGATAAGGTGACTGACAGCCCAGACTCTCCAGGGCTTTCACCTCTATGCTTCTCTTCCTCTGGCACTGAAGAGGCTATATCTTATGCAAGTTAGGGGCCCACCAAGGACAAAGTCCCAAAGACTTGCCCCTGGGAGAAGCAGTCAAGGAGGCTGTTGAGTCTTACTGGCAGAACTGAGGCTTGACTGGTTACCTAGTTTATTTTGGACTTCCACTTGCTTTTTATGAAAAAGGTAGGACTTATAAGAGGTAGTGCAGGCTCTACAGAGGAATCTATCCCCCTTACCTCTCTGGGGTGCCTGTCATGGAAAGGTACGGCAATTAAGAACAGGATTCAGAGCTCTGCCACTTTACTAGCTTTGCAATCTTCCGTGGTTATTTTTTAACCACAGTTTCCTCATCTGTAAATGTGAGATAATGAGAGTTAGATTGTAAAGGGAGTTTCAGGGAGCAATAAATGAAACACTAGCCCATGTAAGGGCTCAATCAATGTGACCTTGTGTAGTGCTAGTGGTAGTACAGGCTTCCCTGTCAACCAAAGTCAAGGACAAATTCAAGTCTTCAGATCCACTATTTGACACCCACAAAAAGAAAAAAGAAGGGCAGGCAGGGAAGAAAGTTGGAAGGGAGGAAGGAAGAACAGAAGATTGGAGGTAAAACATAATAAAGTAAACAAACTCCAAGGTATATAGTTCTCTTGTTCGGTACTGTTGCATTTCCGAACCTGACTCTGTCCCCACCAGTCCCAGTCCTGCTCCTGGCCTATTTTTGCCAAAAATAGACACCATTTCCTTGACCTTTATTCAGATAGCCCTCTCCCATGCACCCTGGCACTCACTGCAATTGTGACACCCATTACACTAGAGTTCAATTGCTTTCGCTACCCTGGACTCCTCCTTTACCATCACAGTACAAACATGGGATCAGTCCTTGAAAGAGTCATCCCCACCTTCAGAGAGTGACCTAAGGAATGCAGGAAGTCAAGTTTACCCAAGGACCTCCCTATAGTCTGCCTTCCCTGACCCCAGTCTTCCTTGTGTCCTCACTGCCTGAACTGCCCAGCGTGGGACTTCCAATTTAGACATTGTCCCGCAAAGACTACTACAGAGATGTTCATTCCTTACCTGACAGGGAACGGAAAGTTATTGCCTTACTAGTACCCAAACTGATCTGATTAGTAGCAGGTGAAAGAACTGGCCACAAGATAGGGAAGTCTGGAAGGGATCATAAGGGGAAAACACTTTACCGCATGAAAACAGACAGTTCCTGGGACCATTATTATCGGAGGAAGGAAAGAGGACTTTATATTCAGAAGCAGGAAAAGTAAGGTGCCAGGACTGGAGGGCAGAAACACTGGGAAGTCTCCAGGAAGACAGGCTTCCCTGAACCTCAAGGTCATAGCTGTCTGCCTTAATGTGCATATCCATGTCCCAAACTGCTATAGAAAGAAGGGTGTGTATATTTCAAAACAAGGTCATTGTTTCACTCATGAACTTGGAAGCTTTTGCTTTGTGGAAGGCAGGAAATTGGAGAAGAGAAACCATTACCTTTTGGGCTTAAGGTATGATCAGTTGTCATCTGCAGGGTCTTTGAGTGACTGAAATCAAAAGAAAGGAAAAGGCAGAGTGTGCGTTTCATGTGGGACTTCTGTCATGTCCCTGCAGCGATCACTTTCTACAGAAAAAGAACCCAAAGGTAGAAAGAGCAATAAGTAAATGCAGTCTAGGCCAGCATAGACTTCTCAGGTATCTCAATCTATAGTCATTACACTAGGTAACCAGAAGCACTTGAAGGATCAAATGGAATTCTTATTGACTTCCATGAATGTCATCAATATTTGGTGGCATTTAATTTCTCAAGGCCTGCACACCTAGAAATAAAAAGATGTGGGGGGGAAAGATGGCAGCTATATTGGAATAACAACCTTCTACTCCCAAATCTCAAAGATTCGTTAGACAAAGGTTTACTTTCCATTTCCATCCCAATGCCATGTAGGGTGCAGTCCCTCAAGTGCCCAGGTGTTTCTAGTACATTTTTATTTGGAGCTGGTCAAGAAGTACCAAGAAGGTACTCTGCTTACCCAGTTCAGCCCTGAGATGGCTCACATCTTATTGATATCACACTGGTGCGAGCTAGTTAAGTGGTTCAAACATCATAATACCAGGGGCTGGAGAAAAGTGCTCAGAGAGACAAGAAAACATATTGGTAAGCATCTGGCCTTGAGCACAGCATGTGACATTCATCCTGGCATCTACTGAGTTTCCCTTTTGATTTCTCCCTTTATTTTCACAACATAGACTGCAGACACTGCTGGGTTGAGCAAGATTCCAATTCACAGGAGCCAGAGAAGTCATCTCTCCCTGGATTAAAACACCCCTAGCAGGATTGCCTTCACTTGCTATTTGCTGAGTACATCAGACAAAACTAATTAATAGTGACACTCTTCCACACCCAAATGCACATCCTTCCCAGCAGAGAACTACAGACATTCAGGAGCTAGGACTCAGAGTCAACCAAAAAACGAAATCCTGTATTCCTTCCTGATTCTTTAGAATCACTTTACACTTTATAGTTAGAAAAGTGAATTTGGGGGAAGTAGAATAATGTCATTCACTATTTGATAAAATAGCACTGTGCTCCAACTATATGCTAGACATTATACTAAGCTCAGACAATGTTCCTTCAAATGAAATGCAGGCTTGTCTTCAGGAACTTGGAAAGAAGGGTGAGAAAGAGACAGGGAAACAGTACAGTGTGACACCTGCTGAAAAAGAATAAGGGCAGACTCTTGCAAAACAGGGTTGAGACTACTAACTTACTGTTAATGAGACTCAGGCCAGTCCTAGGAAAATAGCCAACTTTGTCAGTTTATGGAAAAGGAAAAGATTTTAGCCAAGCAGAGGTTGAAGCCAGGAGGTAAAAACATTTTAGATGGAAGCAGCAGCCTGTGCAAAGATCAAAAGGTGAAAACGAAAATGGCTTATACAAAAAAGGAAAGAGGTTGATGTAACAGCAGCCTTCATTGTGGAGAGATGTATTAAAGGGTGTATCAGTTAGCCATTGCTATGTAACAAACCACACCAGTTTAGATAATAGCAGCAGCATTCTCGCTGAGGAGTCTGATGACCCAAGCAATCCTGTGCATCTTCATTCAATATTCCCATCAGTTGGGAGTTGAGTAGGCAGCTTCCTCATGCCCCATTTTCCCCTGCCCCCAGATAGCATTGGATAGCTGCAGACTAGTTTAGGAGAGCCCTGGCAGTGACATTCAGATCTCTCCAAGAGTCTCTCATCCTCCAGCAAACTAGCTGGTCTCATCCACCTGGTAGTGGCAGTTTTCCAGGAGAGAAAGCAGAAGCTGTCCAGGCAGACCACTCACTGGCTTAGGCCCCAGAGACACAGTGCCACTTCCAGTGCATCAACCAGCCAATGCCAAGTCACAAGGACAGTGCAGTCAAGAGGGTAATGGCAAGTAGACACCCTGCTACCATCACCACCATGAGAGAAGCTGCACAAGTTTTTGCAAAGCATGTGGTCTATCAACCTACCACAAAGGGAGAACAGTGGCAAGAAATAAACCCATAGAGATGGGACTTTTCTAGACTCAAGTGTCCAGAAAGGCAACAAAGAACCAAGGTAAAGGATAGTTTATGCTAGAAAGCTGTAGCTTTAATTCAAAAGGCAACTAACAAAAGCCTAGATCACAGCAGGAAAGAGGGACTGTGCAGTGAATAGATTCAAGAGATAACTTCAGATATGACCTGTTGTGGATGAGACCTAGGGAGATCAAAGGTTACATAGCTGAAAAGTGGCAGAGCTAAGATTAAAACCAGGTCTTCTACCTCCCAGTCTGATGTTATGGCTATCCACCCCTGGGCACCATATTTTTTCAAATTCAGGGAATTTTCCACCCCTCTCTGACCAGGTGAAGTATTTTCTTTTCTGCTGTATGAACCTATCACCAGGAAAGAGAGACATCATGGTCATAATAAGAAGCAAACCTTCCTCAACCCTGCTTCTTACAGCTGGCAGCAAATGATCCTTTAGAAAAAGGGAGATAACAACAGATCCTGAAAACTAGCATGGCTATCCAGTATGGTTTGGACAATCATTAACATAGTGAGAGAAATTCTGGCAGTTGCTTTTCAGATTTGCTTGTGTGAGAAGCAGTGCAGTTGAAAATCAACAACTGCCATTAGAGGCAGTCACCCTTTTGACTTAGTTTAGGGCTCATATTTGAAACCTGTTTGTTTTCTCTACCCAAAGCATCTTAATACTTTGGCAGGTCTCTCCCAGCCAGCAAGCTGCAGGCCTCCCTCAGTGTCAGTTGCTCTAGCCATTGACTTCCCCAGAACTCCTGCTAGTGAAACACATAAATGCCTAACAGATACTACCTATATTTCGTATGATTATTGCCAGTATACCTTCCAAATCTGATTAAGTTTACCTACTTCTATTTATTTATAGTGAATTCTTGCCCCTATACCTCAAGCCTACATTGTACTCTTCTGATAACAGGATCAAAACTTGGTGTGGTTGTGTCTTGCTGTACACTTTATCTACAGAGTTGAGTGCAAGTAAGCTGTCACCAGCCCTTTTCCAGGGTGGTAGTTGGTCTACAAAATTAGCCTTGACAATTCTGCCCAGTCCTTGAATTACCTGCCCTTTTACAGCCACTCCTGCTAAGAGGTGAGTCTGCTCTCTCTTGAATCTGGGTTGAAATTCACAGAGTTGAATCAATCGAATGGAGTAGCAATGACAATATCTAATACTGAACACTGAGTCGTTCTCCCGACCCTGAGTCATTCACAGGACACTGTGCCAAGCAAGCCTCCTGAAACAGAAGAGGGAGCATGTGCTGGGGGTCCTGCACATACAATGGGGGTGTGGTACATGCCTCTCTTGCTCATGCTCGCTTTCTCCAAAATTCAGTTCCTATCTAGCTAGCTAAGGCTTGGATTAAATTGAGATTTTGCACAGTTATTTTAAAGAACAGAACCATTTTTCCTTCTTCCTTGCTCAGAAATGCAGGGAGAACCTGTGTGATGATGACTAGTAGTAGTGTGTCGAAATATGATTACCAATGAAGGAGTGCAGGAGGGTCTCCAAAAGCTGTCACTTACCTAGAGAAAGGGCTACCTTTGTAATACCTTCTCCAGGTATTACAAAAAGAACACTTTGAGTTCAGAATACTAGACATAGTTCAAAAATTCAACTCATTGGAAAGCAAAAAGGGAAAATCACGGATTTTTATAACAAAGTGGTTCCTCAGATTCTCAGAATCACTTGAAAAGACCAATTTCACTGTTTGCCTGCCAAACCTGAGTTTTTTGTCATATGATTGCTATCCATATAGGTCTCAGTTGGTTACTTAAACCTCAGAAGAGATAAACTGGGCAGCAGAAGCTGGAAAAACCAGTCAAACTGGTGGAGGGCAGTGTAGCAGGTGGAACTTGTTCCTCCCTTAAAGTCCTCAGAGGTTTACAGAGAAAGGGGTGTGGTGGACATGGGAGACAGAGAGGGATGGGGTGACATTCTCTTGCCAAGACCATGTATGTGGTGACCATGCTGCAGATGACAGTCCAAAACCTGGACAGCCATTAATAGAAAATGATATGGTGCCTGCTAAAACATCCTGATCACCCTGATGAAATGTAAGAATCCAGAGTCAATCATTTTCCAAGATCCTTAGAAGTTTCCTCAGAAACTCTGAGGCAAGTGCTGCATTCCAGAAGCCTAGCCACAAAGCAGGTGCTGGTAGCAGGAGGGACTGCCAGGAGAGAAAAAAGGAGGTGAGAAAATCAACAATCCCTAGGTCAGGTGTTTTGATGGAAGAGGAAGGTGAATCCTGTACCAGTTTTTTGTTTGTTTGTTTTTATTTTTGGCATGTTAATTGGCATTTGCTAAGAATTGCAATAAATTCAAACCTGTATCAAAGTTCTATTAGTAAGTAGAAACTGATTCAATACTCCAGATCTGAGTAAGGGCATGTGTTTTACTTTTCTAAACCACACAAAATTCACCTTCCATTCCACACAATGAGGTAGTGAGGAAAGGGATACAGTCAGCTTTGTGGCTTCCTCTTTCTGCTGTGGTTTGTTATCAGAACAAGGGTATGGTGCATTCCAAGGGAGAATGGCAGTGGGAGCTCTGTTTGTCAGTCCCTGTTCACTATGCTCACCACCTTTCCTGCTAAGATAGGTACCATGAAATAGAGCTATCTCCTCCATTTGTTGGGGATGACCACTCCATGTGTTCCCCAGACTTCCTCAGCTAGGCCACATGATCTGATACTCTCCTGCTAGCCAACCCAGGTCTGTGTCCTCATTGCATAGCCCCTGAGTGCCCACAGCTCTCTACTGTCATTATCCTTACTATTTTCTATTTTAGTGTTGTGTTTCCTGTCCTACTAGACTTTGAGTCCCTTTGAAAACAAAGTAGCAAGATTATTTTATCTATAATTTATGTATAGTATATTACACACATAAAAAATGTTTAACATATATGTATTATACTGTTATGCTATATCACTATACTTACTTATATGCAAATACATAATAAACATAAATATATTTAACATGATATATAAGTGTGTAAAATATACTCTATAGTTCCTATTATATATAGCATCATATACATTTATTTTTCATATCTATTTTTTATCTCTAACACTTAACACATTCTTTATTATGTACCAGACAATCAATACTTGCTGAATTGCACTGCTCAAAATGTCAAGTAAGTCTACAATGCTCACTAATAGTAGTATCCACAGATTTTGAATAACAAGCAGAAATTAATAACCATTAATTCAACCAATATTTATCACTTATTAAAAGACATGAAGAGACATAAGAGGGAACTTAGTTTGGGGTAGTATATAGATGAGAGATTTTGGAATGGGGAGTATGGACCTGAGTTCAAGTCCCTCTTGGCTATACTCCAACTCAGAAAAGCTCCTTTGGCCTTCTCTGGAATAAGTTTGGCCAAATTTTGTCTACCACACATGATTGGTGTGAGCAGTCACCAGGAAAATACATCTGGATACACTTTGCATACTGAAGAAATCATTTATTTGATGTTTCTGCTTTGCATTTGCTTTTATAGACATGGTAAATGTTGTGTAATTGCCATAAAAATTAATTTATGATCATGCTTTTCATTTCCTAGTTGTTCAGATACTGAAACAAAAAAAAAAATGGTGCAGGGGGGGTGAACTCCAAGATGTAGGAGTCCCTACAATTTTCTTACCAGGTTCTTGTCACTTGAAGTTGCAAAGTACTCCAAAAACACATGCATACACAGATGAGTGAGAGTGGCAAGTTTATTTAAGAAAAGTGAAATGAAAGATCAGAAATATAAAGAAGACAGAAAAGGAGGATACCTTGGGGTGGTCTAGTCCAAAATGGGGTAAAAACAGATTTTACCAACCCAGTAACATAGGATGCATTCTTTTAAAACATCTGTTATGATTATTAATGAGCTCCCCCAGTTCCTAATTATGATTGGGCAGAGTCACAGAAGGTTGGGGTTCCCTTTACATGACTTTGCCATTAACCAGTTGGGACCCTGTGAAACGTTGGTGAAACTGCCTTGTGTTAAGCTACTATCCACCACCTCTTCAGATTCTAAGCAGGGAAATTCCTTGTGCCTTTCAGTCTGAGATGGTCAGAGGGTGGCTTTGAAATTTTCATGTTCTGATGGGTCTTCCATCAGTATTCATAGTCTTCCTTGAGGTCCAGTCTTGTTTGCTCTATCTGGGGCAAGTCCAGCTATCTGTTCCTGGCATGTGGTCTCAAAACCAGATATCAAATTAAATAATTTGTTTCATGGTCCCTGCAGACTGTAAGTTAATTGGAAGCAAAAGTTTGGTCCCCAGCACTTAACAGTGCCTGGCCGATGGCCCATGGCCCATGGTGTGCTCCAGATATGTTTGTGGAAGGAAGAGAGGGAAGAAGGAAAGGAGTGACATTCAGCTGGGAATGACCAAAACCCCATGGTCTTTCCCACTCATAGTGGTGTTAAGTGACCCAGATCAGTGGTTATCAAAGACTAGTACCAAGATCTAGCAGCGTCAGTAAACTTCTCAGCTATGCAGATTCACAGACTCCATCCCAAATATGCTGATTAGAATTTCTGCGGTTTTCAGGCCCAGAAACCTGGGTTTCAACAAACTCCTAGGCTATCCCAATACACCTCAAAGTTTGACAACCATTGCTGAAGGAGAAACCTCATCATCTGCTTTTATTTGAGACTAAATGAACAGGAAAAGGTGAATTTATTTATAGCTTTTAAATAATTTATGCTAGAAATCTAATACACATTATTTTCCTTGTCATTTCCTACTAACTTGACACATTTATGAGGCAAGAGGGATACATTTCTGGAAATATTGCATCAATAATGCAATACATTTTTGGTTAAAAATAACATATACTGAATTGTCCTCTAAGTATAGAAGACTACAGATCATTGCCTATAACATGAAAGATACTGGAAGTTATCATGACACATACTAAATATTATATATATATAGTATATATACTATATATATACATATACTATATTTCCTAGGTAGTTGCAGCCACTGTAAGCACATTTCCTATCAGTTAACTTTTTATTCAAAATAATTCAGTGAGACACCCCCACTTTTCAGAGTGGAAACTAAGGCAATAGGAGGCTAAGTAACTTGTAAAAGGTCACATTGTACAATAGGGCCAGGATTCATCTAACTCCAGAGGCCATGAGCTAATCTACTGTGCTGTAGTATAAGTCACCCAGAATTTAGAGATGACCACTGACTACTGATGTTTATAAGGAATTCAGGATTTTTCTTCAAGTTGATAAATATATATGTATAAATATAAACACATATGTGTGTAAACATACATAGAATGATAAACATATATTTATTTAAATTTTACTTATTTACATGTAAATAATTTTAACACTTATGTTTTTAAAAATATTTTAACTATTATTTATAAATATTCACAAATTTATTGATTTAATTAAAAAAATAAAATCAGGTCACATGTTGTGTAACTTAAGTCTATAACAAGGCTAAAATCATTGCAATAACTGTACTGAATTCTCTTCTAATTTTTAAGTTGTCTAGTATTGGACAATCAGATATACCCAATGTTTAACATGATAAAAGACACAGTAATGAACAACTTTAAACTTAAAGTATGATGATTATGCATCGGTTCTCGAATCTCTGCATCACTCTCTAACATGAAGGGCCACACAAATAATTAAAAATAACTCTCTCCAAATAGTACACACAATCCATAAGCTTTCTCACTTTAATTCTTTATGACAGCAGAATCAAATTATCCCCACTGCCCAGAAGCAAGATGATCTGATCATTATTTAGGTCACTTAAAAATATTCTGAATGACAACTTTATTAGCTTTATATTAAGGAAAATGCAGGCATTCTATCCTCAGATATTCAGAGATGCAGTAATGAAAGAACATAACAGCGATAAAAGGTCAAAATATTTACTAGGAAAATAAAAGCTCTCCTTGCATGTAGATGCAATCCCATAAAACCCAACAAATGTTTTATGAATGAATGAATATTAAGACCTAGCAAATAAATGAAAACCAAAGGAAACTAGAAAAAGAAAGAAAAAAAGGTTCTTTTCCAACTTCTCTAAAAAGACTACTCATTCTAACGTAGCAAGTAAATGGAATATGATTCACCCACCAACGCTAGAAAGAAGTCTGTGTAGCAAAGCAATCCCTTTACACTCGACCATGTTCCTGGTATAAACTTCCAAGGGCTCAGCCTATTCAGATTAGGCCTGAAGTTCCCAAATCCAATCTCCCAAGGAACTTGAGGATATACATATTCATATACATATCCAAGCCAAATGAGAAGGTGCAGGAAGTCTGCTGCTGAAAATGAGATGATCTCTCTGTCCACACTGAACTAGTGAGGTAGAGGAGGTGTTATTCTACTAATCCAGACTAAACAAGTAGAACTGCAGGGAGAAAACAGGCTAATATTGCCACAAGTTTGGTGAAACACCTCTGTGAGCTGTGTGTATGGGGGATGTGGATACGGAAACCCCCACCAATGCCCAAAGTCAAAATGACAGTGTAATTAGGAGTGGGAACTTATGCTTGGAGATGTTAGAAGGAAAATTGGAAAAGAAAAAGATAACTGTTAAAATAGATGTATACTTGGTTGCTGAGGTAAGAAATTATACATCTGAAATCTACACAGTGTTATCAACTGATGTTATCTAGATAAAAAGAAAAAATAAATAGAGGTATCCTACCAGGAACTAGCAGGTTATTTCCATGTTGGAACTCAAGGAGAGCTCTGTTTCCCATAAAGATTTCATTCATGTTCTTGGCAAAGGAAGATTTCATATTTCAGAGACAGGTTCTTTAGGTAAAACTGAGCCTTTTGGATCATGTAAGTAAATGCTGGATTCATGCTGTTCACTTAAATGTTTGAGCATGCTAAGATGTTGATATTGAAAGGACTTCTATGTTTGATGAAACTCATTCCTCTATCTCTCAGAGAGAAAATGAAGGCCTAATGAGATGAAGGGACTCCTTTAGCTTGCAGAGCAATATCTCAGCAGAGTCAGGGCAAGGAGCACAGTCTTCATAAACCTAATGGTCACTAAGTTGTCTGGAAATGGTATTATCTCCCAGCTAACAAATATTATATTACCCAAATGCTGCAAATTCTTTTGTATTCCTTTATTCAACACCTACTTGTTGAGTAATTTCTACTTGCCAGTGTTCTAAATGCACATGAGAAAGTAATTAGTGAGATGGGTCTTTGCAATCATAGAATAGAGGAGGACTAGACAAGCAACAAGGAAGCATAAACTTGATATTGTCAAGTTATGATAAATACTATTGAAACCAGGGCTGAAGCGTTAAATGGTCTCAGACCCTGAAGTACAAAAGAAAAAAAACTAAATTCTGTTTCAGACACTTACTTTTGCAGAGACAGCAAAGGTTCAAAGTTTATGAACAAATTTGAGCTAAGTTCCAAAACTGCCGGGGAAAGAAAACCCAGAGAAGGGACGAGTTTTGCAGAGGTGGAGGCAGGTGGCACGCTGAAAGAAATTCAAAATTGCCGTCATCTGAAGAAAAGCCTCTTCATATTTCACATATGAACTGACTATAACTAGCCAGTGAACTTCAGTCAAGTCCCCTTCCTTGCCCCTGATTTGCTTTTAAGTCAATAAAATTTAATTCCTTTCTTCTCAATCTTACTCCCCAAATTCTATATAACCTTGTTTCCTTTCTTAGTTGGGAGGAAGATTTGAATTTATCTCCAACCTGCTTGCCAGTCAATTTGCAAATAAAGTGATTTCTCTTTTCTAATATCTGATGTCATTATCTAATATGCATGTTGAGCAGAGACCTCATTGCTCCATAACACTATAATGGTAATATAATAGAGGAAGGTGGTAAAGGTAGTCTAGATTTAGAGGTTGGTTGAGAAACAGTGGTCAGGAAGGGCTGTTCTGAGCAAGTGACATTTGAAGTAAAATTTGAAATAGAAGTAAGAACTGGTCAAGTATTGGTTGACGTGAAAAGATAGTTCAAGCTTGCAACACATGCAAAATCTCTGAGGCAGGAATTCATTCCAGTTCCAGGTAAGATGGAGTGAGTTCATTTGCTTTTTTCTCTCCCAGTAGATGCATGAAGAGCATGGAAAGATCTAATTTAAAACAGTAGAAGGCAAAGTAGAGAAGATCAGAATTTGAAGTACCACCAAACAAGCTATAAATTGTCCTATTTATTTTCTTGTATTCCCAATCTGATTTCAAGTATCTTGATAATCTGGGCAGTGACCATAGAAAAAAAGAGATGTAGAAGACTTCTAGCTCTGACCTCAGGAGAAAAAAGGGTAATTCTAATGCTAAGGCAGAATAGAAAAAATTTGGGGGATGTTTACTTTTCTCTTTTCTCTCATGCACCAGCCACAGGAAATCCCAAAGCTACTTGATAAAGAGTGGGAGAGCAGTCAGGCTCAGGCTTACCTAACATTCTGAGAAAGGACAGTTTTCTCCCCATGGGAGGGAATGTGGTCCCAACAGGGCAGGTAAATCATCTCTTGCTTTTATTGTCCTCTCTCTGCCTCCCACCACTTGGCCCTGACACAGGAACAGTGGCAGGAAGAACAGGACTATACAACAGTATAGACCTGAGGTTGGACAGGGGAGCAATGAGGACCTGGAAAGTACAGATCATGAAAGAGAAGGAACCAGAAAGAATTATCCTTTCATTAAAAAGAAAGAAATGCAAAGGACTTAAACATCTGAAATGATATCCTATCTTGCTCATCATGAGAGAAATGTGGATTATGCTGAAATATTACCTCTGACCTGTCAGATCAGCAAGAAGTTCAAAAGGTCGATAATACTTGGAGGAAAAGTATGCTTTCATTCCTTGATGGTAGAACCACCAGAGAGAAGAAATAGCAATGTCTACAAAATTCTCATTTCCATTTTCCAGAAGTCCAGAAGTCCCAATTCTAAGTTTAGTCCAGAAGTCCCAATTCTAAGTTTCTATCTCAAACTACACTTACAGAAATATGAAAAGTTATATGCATACTGTGCCAAATACAAACTGCCATTGTTTGGAATAGCAAAAGACTAGAAATAACCTAAATGTTTGTCAATAGATAGTTGGCTGCAAAAACAATAATACATATCTTCAAGTATATTCTCTCAATTGTAAAAATGCTATGGCATGATCTCTGAAGTATTACGAGTAAGAAAGCAAGACAGTGAAAAGATTATTTTATAAGCTCCTGTTTATAAATACATAAAAACTTATATATACATTACATGTAGATACATGTGTATAGATGTGTGTACATATAGATGTATATACACACATCTACATACACAATCCTTATTTATATTTAAAATAGAGTGCTATCTATTGGAGAAGTAAGAAGCAGGGTAGAGGCAATCAAGTGAGAAAACAGATTTCTGAATATAATTTGCTTCATAGATCTGACTTTCAGTAATACAAATATTTAGATTATTAACTTGTAAAAGTAAAAATAAAAAACTCCATAAGAAACAATCAAAATAAAACAAAGGGTAGGTTTTCTAAAATAAGTCTTGTCTTTTAGAGATACATATTAAAGTATTTACAATGGGTGATAGGACATTAGGGATTTATTTCAAAATAATATAGTGGGAAAGGAGGAAATGAGCAGAAACGAGTTAATGAAGACAGCTCTGTGACAAAACACTGAGATTTGTCTTTCCAGTGTACTTTATTTCAGGATATGTTGGAAGTTTTCCATAATAAACCATGAATGAATGAATGAATGAATGAATGAATGAATGAATGAATGAATGAATGAATGAATGAATGAATGAATGAATGAATGAATGAATGAATGAGTGATCTGTGCCATGCATCCTAAGGGACAATAACAAAACAAGTGAGATGAAAACAGGTTGGACTAATATGCCAGGGGGCACAAGAAAATGCCCCCTGCCACTCTAAGTGAGGCACCCATGATCACAGGACAGGGACCAGGCATTAATTATAAGTACATACACAAATAGTGCTGCCTTTATTTTTATGATATTGCTGGAGCAGGGAAGATCACTTTACAAATGGGGAATCTAAGATTCAAAGATGCCTGAAACCACAAGGTGGTAAGGACTGGAGATAAATCAGCACCGGAACTGTGGTCCATAACTGTGTGCCCTTTCCATGATCCTGCTCTGCCTCTGGGGTCCAAACAACAAAATAAAGTAGAAACCCAACTCAAGAGACAGTAGTTTCAATCTGGAAATATACCTGTTGATTTGCTTACATTGTGGTAAAGGAGCTAACCTTTCTTTCTGCCATTAGTGCTCTTTACTAAAACAAAACATAAACTGGTCCTAATCCTACAGAAGGCCTTACAATCACTTCTGCAGGGTCACTTCTACAGAAATGAATACCAAGCCTCCTCCTTTCCCTTGAAGATGTACGTTAAACTATAACACTAACATGAAACTATGAAGGAAACATTAGAAAAACACGTGGGCATTCTATATATTCTGCTAAGAGTAGAGCAGAGGATGAAGATAGATTGACAAAGTCTCCCTATATTTTTAGGGAAAAGACTGAGGTAGAGGTGGGCACTAGTGATTTGTCCCTCCTTCAGTGGCCACTTCGCTACTCTTGCCAGGTAGTGAGAGAGAGTGCAAGAGAGAGGGCTCTTACTTTCCTTGGAGAATCCATCTTGAACAAAAAGGATTGTGGGGCAAGGGGGCCAAAGGGTCTCTTGGTCCAGCCCCCCATTCACAAAAGGATTAAAACTAATGCTAAAAGTAATTTCTAGGGTAGGAAGAACAAAAAAGTAATTTCCAAACTAGGTTCTAGATAAACATAGAAGCCAGGCTGACAGGATGGGAAGATATTGTTGTTCACCATTGTTCAGCATTGGACTCACTCCCATCTCCCTAAGTTCACAAAGAACAGTTTTTGGCTTTTGTGTGCATGATGAAACATTAATTTGTTATATGTAATTTTGTTTAAAGGATACCACAGTGTTTTGCAATCTTATTTTGTAACTTCCTTATTTTTTAATAAGGTTGCTACTGAAAATGCCAGTGGCCCTGGTCTATTTCATGTGTGAAAGGAGGAGAAAGAGGAGGAGCAGGTGTGGTAATGGCTCTCACCGCAAGGTTAACATGGACCTAGCACTTGTGTGTCCTGACTTAATTCACCCTGACTTAGCACAGTGATAAACATGTACTAATTCATTTTATCCTCAAGTATGAAGCAACTGTTAGCCCATTTTACTGACACAGCTGGTAAGTAGCTACGTACTGAGGACTGGAAAAAACAAAAGGGAATTACAGATGATTCGTGAAATAGTATGAAACTATACAGTCGGTAAAATTTTTTTTAATAATTTTTTTATTTATATATATTTCACATCATTTCAGTCCCTGGGGGTCACCCACCGCCTCCCCTTCCCACCCGCTCCAGCTGGTCCCCATTCTCCCCTTGTGCAGTTTCATTTGGTTGACCATATATTAGTGAAACCATTTGGTTTCTGTCCCTTTCTATCTGACTCGTTTCTGCTAGAATGATTTC